>PVIC010007171.1:0-51729 GCA_004025085.1 Thryonomys swinderianus | reverse complement strand
GTGATGAGGGGAAGGAATAAATATGATACAGAAGGAAAATAAAAGAGCATGTATAAAGGGGGGAGGAGGGGGGAGTGGGTAGGGATATGGGTAAAAATGAGAATTAACTTGTGGCATATACTGGTACAAATTTCCCAATGTTATATGTGATTTTGAGATGTATATAAATTGTACCAATAAAGAATTCAATTAAAAAAAAAAGAATGACCCCATAACTAAGTTCTGCCTGTGACAATTTGGTCAAAGGCCACACCCAGGTAAGAGTCAATGTGTTGCCTCATCATATTCCTCTCCCTTCTGCCAGCTCTACCCTCTCAGTGACGGCCTGGTCTCAACCACAAAAAGAACTAGCCCTAAGGATCAGTGGAGTCACAAGATGGAAGGGGCCTGGGCCTGAACTTCCCATGCAGGAGGCTTCCCTCTAAACTGGACTCCTCACACTGGACTGTAAGTTGTGTTTGAACCACTGTATTTTGGGGTCTGTTTGTTTTATCTTACTTTATGAATAGATTTGGTGGTAGAGCTTCCAAATGCTATAGACCTGGATCTCTCAGTTAACTCCATCTATTCAATAAAGGAAATAAAACACCCAGAGAAGGTAACAGATTTGATTGGTGTTATAGAGGGTGGCTAAAATGAGGATCCTAGTCTCCTGATAGCTAATCATTTTTATTTTCTTTTTAATTTCCATAGTACAATCTGTCTTCTATAATAATCCTACATATATGGGCTTGTAATGCTGTATATGGCCATGAGATTCTATGTCAGAAAGTGGGATGGGCATGGAGGAAGGAGGGAATGCATTTTCTTGGCTTACATTATTAGCAACCTACAGTGATTAAATTATCTGGAATGAACATTCAAATCTACAACACATAAATGACAGATCTGCTTACAATTGTTCCTAGCATTTATTACTTTCATTTAATGTAGCCAAAGATGAACATTGGATGTCAGGGGACAATGCTGTCATCAGGTCCCTGCCATTTCACCATTATACTCTGTCTTGGGAGGTAAGAGATCTAAATGTAGAGGAGTATTTGACTGTTATGGATTACTTTACAGGTAGAAAGAAAATAAAGTGTAGCAAAAGCCTTATGAAGGTGACAAAATAAATAACCACCATTTATCATGTAATTAATACTATAGTCAGTTACTGTGTAAGAAACTTTATATACTCATTTATATTCAATTTCTGTATTAGTCTACTTTGCTGTGGTAATAAACAGTTCCTGAAATGTCTGTAGCTTATGCAACAAATATTTACTCATTATTCATATTCATCTACTTCCCTGGGCTTTTTCACTGTGTGATCTGGACTGAAGGAACAGTCTTTGGAGAAAGGCCATTCTGGTGATAGAAAGAGAGTCAAAATAGTGAAATTTTCAATGCCTGTTAGAGCTGTTTGGACGTATCCATATCAAGTACATGGTAATGAGAAAAAAACATATAAATTCCATGCAGGAAAAAGAAATTATTGAGGACAATGATAAAATCTCAGCACTACCAAATAAATATTAATTCTACCCCCTCATCACTTTCAGAGAGATGAGTAACTGTTAAGCTCTTTCAAGAGACTGTAAATATTCCTTCAGGTTAGGGAGTACGGAAACAGTTTTGGTAAAATTTAAGTTGGGGTTTTAAGGTTATGTAGTATATTGGTAGATGGAGAAGGAGCAAGGATTATAGGCAAAGCGAAATCCCAGAGTACAGAGGTAGCGAAGAGTATCAGTTAAATCATTTCAGCTGGCTACAGTAGGTGAGAGAAAAGCAGGACAGGACTTGGTGTCCTATCATGGGACGGTGGGGGGGTAGGGTAGGGTGGTCACTCACTGCTGGGCCAAGGCATTTAACTTCACTTAGAAGGAGGAGGGGAGCTTTTAGATACTTCTGAGCAAAAGAATGTCATGATTAAAAAGATTACTTCTGAAGATCAGTTTTCCCAGGACTGCAAGTAGGCTGATAGAGCAATAAATTGAAAACAAGAAGATATGGGGGAGGTAGGTTGGGGAGGGGAGGGGAGGGGGGAAAATGAAAATGAAGTTGTGTCATATACTGGTACAAATTATCACTGTGGAGTGTAACTGTGATGTGTATATATAATGTACCAATAAAATGTACCAATTAAAAAAAAAGAACAACAGTAAGGTCCCACATGTACAGACCAAAGTATGGGTCTTGTCTTGAAGGGGGGTGGTGGCAGCAAGGGCCAATCTGAGAAACTCAGAACCAATGGTTTACAATATTGTTCCCATTTTCATCACCTACCTATAGTAATTAAACATAGCAATTAAATCCATGTAAAGAAAGTAATGTTTCTAGAATATACATATATTTTAAAAAACAATAAAAGCCATTCAAATTAAAGCTTCAGATAAGTTCCCATTTGCCTGGAAGGAGGTAGCTGCCTTGGACCCCCCCCCCCCATACACATCTTTTCATGGCCAGAGCTTTAACCGAAGTTGGGGATATGAGATATTCAAGCTAAGGCCAAGCCCAGGGCCTGTTTGACAGAAAGGAGCACAAATGCTCCGTTTCAATTTAAGATATGTCATCTCATCACTGTATTCAGCGGATGCTTAAAAATTCAGATCTCAAGCTGTAGGTAGAGTATAAAATTGTTTCAACACATGAAATTAAAAAAACCGCGTATGTGAAAATGCTTTGCAATTTGATAAGCACCATGCGAACTACATCTAATTTAAGATTTTTTTCCTTCTAGGAGCACAGGTATGTATCAGATTCAAATGTTCCTTGTTTAACAAAAATCGTACTACTGTATTACAACCAAATTAGCCGGTTTAAAGAGGTTTGGCTAAGGAAAGAAATCACCTCGGTCACTATCAAAAAAGATGAGTGAAGAGGAGGGAAGCTGCCCCAAGGAAAGCAGCGGACGGGCATCCCGCCCCGTGGAAATCTCCGCGGGGCTCTGCAGGGTAGAACGCTGGGCGAAGCTGGCAGAAAGCAAAGGTGAAGCGGATCCGCCACGGAGCGAGGTCCTCGCCCCACAGCCGCAGAGCCCGAGGAAAAGACCCTCTGACAAGACAAAGGCTACAGCCTCAGGGAGATAGAGTGCGCGTGCGCCATGCAGCGCGCGTGCGCGAGGCGGTCAGCGTCCGGCCCGAGGCGTGGCGGGATCGGGTAGGACGGTTGGGGACGTGAATCGCCCAGAGCAGCGAGCCAGGAGGCGCAGGAGTGAGGAGGGGCGGGGCGCTCGCGTGCGCCCACTGGTGGCCGGAGGGGAAGGCGCCCCCGAACGCTTTGCCCGCCCCTCCCCTGGCGAGGCTCGCGCTCCCGGGGCTCGCGCCTGCGCCGCCCGCCGGCCTCGGGAGCGCGCCTTCTCGCCGGCGCGCGCGCTCGCAGTCACCGCCACCCACCAGCTCCGGCACCGGCAGCAGCGCCGCCGCCACCGCCCACCTTCTGCCGCCGCAGCCACAGCCACCTTCTCCTGCACTGTCCTCTTCTGTCCTCGCCTTCCGTCGACTATCAGGTAAGCGCCAAGGCTCGGGATCTGCGTCTCCGCCGCCCCTCGGGACCTCCCTCGCCGCTGCCCCTCACCCTGGCAGTGGGCTTCACACATTGGTCCAGCGTCCTTCCGAGGCAACGCCGGGGACCCTCCCTGCTACCGCAGCGTTCAGGGGCGGTGGCAGGGAGGCTTGGAAAGGGATGCGTGCAAGGGATGCACGCACGCGTGTGGGTGCGTGTGTCTGTGCTCGCGATCTGCACGACCTGCTTCTCGAAAACCTGGGAGGGAAGGCTGCGCTCGCAGGGTGGGGCACGGATGGCGGTGAGCCGGGAGGGGCTGCTCCGCATCCTCCATCTCAGCCTTTTGCCGCAATGGGCGTGTGTGTGTGTGTGTGTGTGCGCGCGCGCGCGCGCTCGTGGCGTCCATAGACGACCCCCCAAACAGCCCGAAACCCGATTTCTCTGTCCCTGTTTGGCAGCAGTCCCAGGGAAGACAGGACTGGGTTCTAGAAAAGATGATTCTGTCTCGCTGTCTCCTGCGTCTCCCAGCAGCGATCCCGGCGGGGCTTTAGCTGTCCCTGATTTCAGGCGGTGGCCGCCCCCTCCCCTTTTCCTCCTTCAGAAACCCGCCAGGGACATTTGGGGGCTGGGAGGAATCGGGATGGGGAGGGGTCTGGGCGCTGTCACTTCGGCTGCCCTTCCCCCTGCGCGCTTGGTGCGAAGACGCGAGCAGCGCCGCGCCGCGCCTGGGAGAATGCAGTGCGCGGATTTAATCCGCGTGGAACCCCGAAAAGGCAGGGTCACCCGGCCTTGCGGTGGGGAGACCCGGCCGCCCAGCTCCCCGCTCGCGGGCGCACAGCCGCTGCCCTGCACGGCCGCGCGCGGGGGCTGCAGGTGCACTTGGGGCGGGTTTCTTTCTCTGCGCTCCGCGCCCGGCGCTGCGCTCCCTGCCGGAGGCTCGGGCTGGCGTCCGGGGCTCGCCCCTCACTGCGGCAGTGGGTGTGGACCTGGGTGGGCAAGGCGGGAGAGAGGAGGCTGTGCTCCCTCCCACGTCCACCCCTCCCCCGGTTTATTCCCCCGCTGAACGCGAGGTGCCATCTTTTTGCAGCGTGTCACGTCTTTATCGTTATTATGCCAAGTCTGGTGCCCGGGCTTCCGAGGACAGGGCAGGGACTGGCATTAAAGGGGAGAGGGGCGATGGGCGCTGAAATCGGCGTTTTGCTACCGTGGACTTGATCACTGAGGGCGTTCAACCCGGATCTTCTAAGGGAGCTCGCTGCTTTGTTGTAGAGGTTACGTGATCTGCGCCCCCCTTTTCGGCTTTTATCCTGTGGGGATCTTGTGCCGACACCCCCCTCGGGAACACACCCTTCCCTTTTCACCTCTCATTTCTGATCCTTTGTTGGATCTCAGAGCTTGCTGGGGTCGACGGACTCGAGTCACACCCGCGCCAGATGTGCAGGACGCGCGTCCGCGAGGCCGCGGGAATGGTATTTCGGGTCTCTGTGCGCGCTGTGCGGGTGGCCACGGCGAGGACCACGCCCCTTCGTGCACGGGAGCATCTGGAGGCCACCAGGCTACCCATCTGGGGTTGCTGACCTCCTCCCGGGGATGAGAGAGCTCTCTGAGCTTTCGCTCCCTGTTGCTTCGCCTGGCGGGAGAAGGTGGAAGGGGCAGGAGTTTCCTGTGCTGAGACCACACCCATCTTCCTGAGCCCGGAACCTGGAGGTGTGCAGAACGGGGTTGCCCTCAGGATTGATCCCGTGTGGATGGGGGACCTTGGGGTGTCGCCCTGGCCCGCGGAGACAGGATCCTGGGGTGTGGGGCCGCATGGGGATGGCCTCCCGAAGGGCACCGAAGAGGCCTTCAGTCCTGCCCTGTCTCCTTCTAATTGACCTCTGAGGCTACAGCCAGAGAGACGTCCCTGTTGTATTTTTTATTATTATGAACGTGCTGATGAATTGTTTTATATTATTTGTCTTGCATGGAATTTTCACTGAAATGTTCAAGTTCATTGCCACCCTTGAAACCCAAGCACAGAGTGAGGGAGTGCCACCCCACCCCCGACGCGTGAACCCTTCCCATCCTCCAGTCCTGCTCTAGGCCGGTTCACGCGGCTTTCCGGTTCATTCGGTTGCTGAACATCAGTGCAAGGATGTAGTTCTGAGACACAGGAGAATCTTAGCTGAGTCGTCCACATGGGCAGCCCAGGTTGTCTGAATTTATGGAGGAGAAGCACTTGTCTTGGGGAGCCGAGCCCCACCGGCACCACTGCCCCTCTGAGCAGGGCCCCGCCGGCTGCCTGCCTGATGGAGACATTACCCAGCCCTGCCCCTCCTCCCACCGCTCCACACAGCTGGGCTCAGGATTCCCATCCAGAGTGAGCAAAGATCTTGGGGCAGCTTTGCAAAGGGGAGCTCCTAACAAAGGTGTTGTGCCCCCCCCCTGTCCTTTGGGGGAAACTGGCGGAGTGGACGCATTTTCCCTAGCGAAGTAACAAAGCTCAGGCCACGCATCTGGGGTATCCTTGCGATTTGAAACGTGTTGGTGGTTTGATGGGGCCGCGCAGTTGTCGAGGCCGGGGGACATGCTAACAGAGGAGCCCGGGGGCCAGGGAGGGCTCTTCGTGCGACACTTGGGAACCTCCATACCTGCCTCGGTGCACGCTTTAACCAGACAGCCTGGGAACTGGAAGGGTGCCCCATTTCAGTCCCGCCGCTGAGCCGCCGCCAAGTCCCAGCGCCTAGCACAGGGCTGTGCATCCCTCAGTCCCCACCGCACCCCACCCCGCCACCCCCATCCGCTAAGAGGTTCTTTCACATCGGGAGGGGCTCCACTTGCCCTCTGTTGGTCAGGAACCTGCCGTTCCAAGTCCCAGACTCGGGCCGGTTCCAGCTGGGAGGGACGGTGGGGTCCAGCACCGTGACTGGCTGTGGCTGCGGCTGGCCACTGTGTGTTCGGGTTTCAGGCTCAGCAGCTGCGCAGCTTGGACTCAGATCACTGCCCCGCCCCCTCAACTGACCCTTCTCCAGCCTCGGGAAATGTCTTTCCTCTTCATACCTATTTGCATGGTTCACTCCGAGGTGCCACTTTGTGTTTAATGATGATGCTTAGGTTCACCACACACAATGACTTATCCCTCCTCGCCAGACCCTCTAAATGAATAAATGGACGATAAATAGTGAACTAATTACCAAGCACACCGCCTCCCTCCCTCAGCTCTGGACCATACGAAGTGACTGTAAAAGCTAATGTATTCCTCGACTAACCCTCGTCTCCCTAGAAGATGTGTTTGAAGGAATAACCTGGCATGGCTCTTGGATTTGCCTTTGGACCATTTGTGGGCGGGGTTTGTTGGTTGTGCTGTGTGTGGGACCAGGGGCTCTGTCCCTGCCCCACACTGATCTTGTCTGCACATGTGGAAGGGTGTGGCTTTTAAGTGGCTTCTAGTGTCAGGCACTGTTTCCCAGACTGCAACAAAGGGAATGGATAATGCCCACTAATTGTAACAAGAAAATTTAGGATCAATGTAATTGAAGAATGGCCAGATTTATTCAGTCTGGGAAGAGGATTTTTTGGGACTGAGGAATTAGCTCAGTGGTACATGCCTGCCTGGCAAGAGCAAGGTCCTGAGTTTGATACCCAGTATCAAAAAGAAATGAATAGAAAAGAGGAAAGGGAAGGGAAGGGAAAGAAAGGAAAGGACCTTTTGTATTGAATGTGCCCTATGACCTTGAAGGTCAAGACCAGCCTGCAGACATGATAGGGCTAGGGTGTCTTTTATTTAAGCTGACTTTTCCTTCTGCCTTTCAGACATCAGTTTGTGCAGCCCTAGCTGTGAATATGAATATGTGTGACTTTTCCATTTGGACATATGATAATTTTCCAACTAGACCTTGTCTTCTATCTATCTATCTATCTATCTATCTATCTATCTATCATCTATCTATCATCTATCATCATTTATTTAGACACAGAGTCTCGCTTTGCAGTTCAGGTTGACCCTGAGCTCACTATGTAGCCCTGGCAAACCTCAAACTCAGCAATCCTCCTGTCTCTGCCTCCCGAGTGCTAGGATTACAAGCGTGAGCCATCACACCCGGCACTGTGGTATGTGGTATTGATTGCTGGTGGGTGTGAGTCTCCACACCCAGCATTGTATGTGGTTACCGGGATCAAACTCAGGACCTTGCGCTTGGGAGGCAGGCACTGGAACCACTGAGCTAAATCTCCAGCCCCTTGCCTTCTATTTATTTAATTAGCATCTTCCCTACTCCACCCTTTGAAAAAGATCACTCAGAAATAAATTAAAAACTTCCTTAGGGGCCTAATACAGGGTGAACATTCAACAAGTATTTGGCTCATACTCATTTAACAAATAAATGCATACAGTAGAGAAATATAGGTATAGGTAGTGTCAAAGAGAAAGTAGAAATGGGCTGTGTATGCTTTCTTTAAGGTCACAGCATCAGGAAACTTTGGTGGTAAATCCAATCCAGTTTATCTCAGTTCTGTGTCCAAATGACACCCAGTTTCCTGTGTCCCTTGGTGCACCTCCTTGGCTTTCTTTGTCCTGGTTTGGGCCTGACTGCCTGGCTCCCATAGCTTACCTCTTCCTTGTTGGCAAGCGCAAAAGAGCAGAGGGAGGGGGAGAAACCATAGCACATTCTCCCTGCCTCCTGCCTTTAGGACAGTCACCCACTTTTCATCACCCACTTCAGAGATGCACACACACATACACACACACACGCCTGCTATGTCCAGGAGTTAGGGGTTTCCACTAGTGACTTGGAGCTGGCTTTTGGGGCAACTTGGCAGGCAAAGGAAGAGAAGATTCCCAACTCGGCTGCCTTGGGGAGAAGAAGCCAGGCGCTCCAGCTGGGACTTTCTGTAGTGTCCCTGTAAGACAGTGGTTCTCTGACACAGCAGCTAAGATGACTAAAGAGATGTTTAGTTTTCCTAGCTGAGGAAGAGTGCTACCAGGATCTCATGGGTAGAAGCAAGGGATATTGCTAAATATCCTATAAGGGAAAAGACAGCCTCCTACATCAAAGTGTGAACTGACCCCAAACGTTACTACGTTCTGGGTAGAGAAGCCCCTATGGGGACCACATTACTCCGGCACTATTACCTCAGTTACATCCACTGGATGTGTTGTAGGGTGTGCTGAGCCCTGCTGGAGATCATCTCATTTAATCTCCCTCCCTCCCTCCCTCCCTCTCTCTCTCCCTCTGTTTCTCTGTCTCTCTGTCTCTGTCTCTTTCTCTTTCACAACACACACACACACACACACACACACACACACCCCACCCCACACCATGTAGTGGTGCTATTGCTATCTCTGTTATGGGTAGGGGAACTGAAGCCCAGTGAGGCCTCGTAACTTGTTAAAGTTATGCAGCCAGGGTGTAGCCAGCTATACACGAGTTCAGTAGGCCTTCGCGGGCCCGCCTGCCTGGGAACCAGCCGTAATCTGTAACATTGGCCACATGGGGTATTCTGATTCTACAACCATTTGGACACTTCACAACAGACAGTGACTGGGGCACAGCCTACAGTGCAGTTAGAGCGATGTGGAGAAACCAGTTTTGGACCTGGTCTTGAATGGAAAGCAACAGATTTCACTACCTCTTGGGGCTCTGTTTATAAAACAGAGAAAATATCTTTCCCTGGACCTTAAACCTCTTCTTCCACTTCCTGATTTTCTGGACTGTTCTCCAATGAAGGGACAGCAGGTTCCATTGGCTCAGAGAGGGCTTGGAAACCAGATCGGGGAATCAACCAAGACATGGATTTGACTATGGCCAGGCTCAAGTCAGAGTTTTAGGGATGTCAGATCCTGATCTTAGGTTTGCACCTACAGAAGTTGGGCCTCAGCACCCACTCACTGGGCCAGCTCTGGGCCAGGAAAGCGCTCCTGTAAGAGTCTCCCTGGGTGAGGGGGACCCAGGCTGTGAGGCCCCTGAGACTGTTCTGTCTTAGGTGCTCGCCAGCCCTCTCCCTGCTGAAGGTGTGAGGCACCTGAGTCTGCCATCTTTCCTCTCAGCCCACCGAGGCGTGTGACGGGATTGTACAGCACACCTGTCTCACCCATGTTGCTTTGCCAAAAGGTGGCTGTCCAAGAATTCCTTTCCTGTCCAGCACCATACTCCTGTGCCTCTGCCAGCTCCCTTTCCTGCCCAGATGGCTCTCATCAGAAAGGGGATGGAACTGGCAGGCAGTGTGAGGTCCTAGGGACAGTGTTAGAATGCTTTGGGTTTGTGATTAGGAAACATTTTGTTGGTGGATAGGATGGGCTTCAGCGAAATGCAAACTCAAATGTCTTCCAAGTGGAATATCTTAGTTTTTTTCACTTTGCCGATGTTTCTCTGGCTTGGTACCATCCCAGTCTGCGACATTGTAGAAATGCCAATATCAAACCAAGAAATTTATTTTTTGCCCCATTTATTCAGGGAGGATTTGTGCACATCTTGAAGGGAGGTCTTTGGTATAAGGAGTGTTCTGGGTTTGGAGGTGATTTGTCCCAGTGGTTAAGGGTGGGGCTTCAAATCTGACTCCCATGCACAACGGGACCAAAGGTGTTATTTAGCCTCTTAGAGAGGTTTTCGTCCTGTGTGACTCGGGGCATGATGCACCTCTCTCGCAGGTCACCATGGGTTTCAGCCAGGTGATGCAGGACAGGGGAAGGGCACATAGTAACTACTCAGTAGATGTCATCATTAACAGTATCTTCTGTCAACAGCGGGGTCTGTGTCCTCTTTGTGATTGGATGAAAGTGTGTGCTGAGGGGCCTGAGGACCCTAGTGATAGAATTGGTTGTAACAGATACATTGTTGTGCCACGCAGGGCTGACCTAGGAAAAGTGAGTGGCTGCCCAGCTCCTGGAAACGGGCGTTGTTTGGGTGGAAGTGGATCCACCTAGAGGTCGTGCACACCCACGTTTCAATGTACACACAGAATACTTGTCCCAGGCAGGCAGAGTGACATAGCATTGGCTGTACTGCTCTGTCCTCTTTCTGAAATCCACTCAATGCCAGGAGTAGACTGGTTCTCCACGCACCAATGTAAACTGAACATCCTCCCCCCGGGGAAGGGTTATCTGGAGTGGCAGTTTGGGTCCAGAGATCTTTCCAGTCCACTCATTGAAGAAGAGTGAGTGCTGGTGATTGAGAAAGGAATTGCAGTCAAGGCAGGCAGTGGAGGCTGGGAAGGTTCTACAATGTAATAATTTACCAAGGTGTTGAAGTTGGTGAACTGGCAGGCAGGCTTCACGGTGCATGATGAAGAGTGAAATAGAAAACTGCTAAATACACAAAGTCCTTACGGACTGATTCTTAGAAATTCCAGGCACCCAATGAGCAGAGTCACATGTTAATGAGCACATTAGTCTTAAGGAGCCCTATCCATAAAATCAAGTCTGACGCTCATACTACATGAGTTTCTAAATCGTATCACAATATCATTTTTAAATGATACATATACATTTTAGTCTAACGGGCATTTGCCCACCCAGTTTTTAACATAGGACTGGTGTTTTATCTTGGTATTTGGATTACCTGGTTGCAACTCCTGTTTGTCTTTGGTCTACATCATACTTATAAGGCACTGCATAGGTTTTCAGAATTCAGTTTCAGTTTTGGGTTTATACTGTCGAATAATCTGAATGGAGAATCCTTCATTAGTTTTACTGATTTTTTTTCATGATCTTTAATGCTACCACTGGACAGGGGAAAAAATAGTATTCCCTTTTATGAAGTCTTTCCAAAGCTTTCGACTTAATTTTTTAAAATCAATTAATAATTATGAGTTCATCTTTCATTTTGACCTGGTGCTCCATTAGCTTGCTCCTTACTTAAGCTGTGTGACTGCTACAACAAGTAGAGTGTACGGAGAAAACTTCTGAGGAAGCACTGACAGCCTTGAGTAAGCGCCAGGCTGTGACAGGAAGCCACCTGGCTGCAGACACCAGGCCCTGAGAATCCCAGGGTATTTACAGAGCTCCATTTCTTCTGGTGTTAGGAGAGCACCCCCTGGGGAGACTTTTGTACTAGGTAAAAGGTGGGTGTCCTCCTGCCCACCCACCTCCTGCCTGCCTTCCAGGATGCAGTGCTTTGAAGTCACTCACAGGGACTACCAGCCTAAGGAGACAAAGCAAAATCCTCCCCATCAAACTCAAAATTCCTTTTACTCTATGCGCTGCTCTAAGGAAAGAGTTTTAGATCAAGGTCCAACAACTTAAAAACTGTTTTAAAATCAGCAAGCAAAAATTAAACCTGAAGCCACTGATAATGATGTTTCATTCATTGCCTTCCTTCTGGCCTAGTCCACCCACTGCTAAATCCAGACATCAAAAGGAAGAGGGAGATAAATTATCTCCGGTTCCAGCTGCTGGTTTTCCTTCCAGTCTGTGGCCCAGTGTTTTCTGAGAAGGCCGGGTGATGCTGTCTTGGGACTGATGCAGCAATTGTATAACAAACAATCTGGGGGAGGCACTTTCATCTCCTTGTCCTTCTCCCTGGGACACCAGGGTTATTAGAAGACCCCTGGGTCTGTAGTTGTCTGTCATGTGATCAGCAGCCAGCGTGTAATGACAAGAAGGGAGTGTTGGGAAGAACCAAATGGTTGGAACCGTGGAATGGTGCCCTTCTCTCCCTGAATCACGACAAATTACGTGTAGACAACAGGGGTGGGCAAAACCAAGATATAGCTTAGCAAACACACAAAAACATAGAATGAGACACAGACCTATTTACCCAGTCACTCTGAGGCTGAGGCAGATTTGGAAATTCAAGGGCAGCCTGGGCAATTTAGCAGGACTCTAAGTCAAAATCATATTGAAAGGCCTAGGGGTAAACATCAGTGACAAGCAGTTGCCTAGCTTGTGAAGAGGTCTGGGTTTGAACCCCAGACCTACAGCACAAGAAAAGAGAAAAAAGAGAGAAAAAGAAAAAGTTACTGATTAATTTGAAGGCTGAAGCCAGAGCTTAAGTTCAGAGATGGTTTAACCTTAAACCTCTCTCTGGTTACCACAAATACGTATGTTTAAATTATTTGGTTACATTTATACTTAATGTGAATAATCACTGCATTATTGTATTTATTTTACTTTTTTGCTGAAAAAACTGGACAGCTTTCACTTTAGGGATTGGTAGTACCTCAGCATGCAAATTAATTTATGTTAATAATCCAAGCAAAGATTGGACATGCAAATAAAACAGTATCTCTTACGCCGCATTGGGCACAGTTAAAAGCAGTCTCATGTCAGTCACCCTTTGCAAAGCTTACCATTACCAAAAAACACCATGAAAAGTGTTTGGAGGAGTCACCAACCCCTCAGCCCCTGGTTCTCTGTCATTTTTTTCTGTAAGAACAGGGAAATTCCAGCACTGTGAAACACAAAGATGGGTTTTGGAGAACGCTCCTAAATCCGCTGGAAGAATGGAGTGATCATTCACCTGAGCCTTCCTTATACTATTTAACGTCTGCCCGCTAAGCCTCAGGGGATAATCAGGGGACTCCTGGGCGCCTCTCCACTGGGTTCATTCCTTGTTAGTTCCTCCCTTAGCAGCATTCCAGCTGTGCCGAAGAAAAGGCCCATGGTGGCTGCACTGTGTTCCCTGGGGAGTGTTAATAAGACTGAGGACAATGAAATAGTCCTTTTCAGTGTCATCAAGGAGCTGTGAATAATCCGAAACCGGTATTTAATGGCTGATGGGAAAGTATATTTTTAATCAGCAAGATTCCTGTCATAAGTTAAAAGTGTGGATCAAGTTTCTTCTTTTTTTGTTTTTTAACTTTTAAAAAGAGTTGATGAGGGCCAGGGATTTAGTTCAAGTAGTACTGCACCCACCTTGGAAGCACAAGGGCCGGAGTTCCATCCCCAATACCACCAAAAAAATTGAAAAAATAAAAATAAAAAGAGTTGATGGGCTGGAGATTTAGCTCAGTGGTTCCAGTGCCTGCCTAGCAAGTGCAAAGTCCTGAGTTTGATGCCAGTAATCACATACAACAATACCGGGCATGGTGACCCACACCCACCAGCAATCAGTACCACACACCACAATGCTGAGTGTGGTGGCTCACGCCTGTTATCCCACCACTCGAGAGGCAGAGGCAGGAGGACTGCTGAGTTCAAGGTTTGCCTGGGCTACATAGTGAGCTCAGGGCCAGCCTGAACTATAAAGCAAGACCCTGTCTCAAAAAAAAAAAAGGGTTGATGGTTTGTTGCTTGCAAAACTGAGTTACAGAGGCCAATGAGCCATTCACCAGCTGCTTGGACTTACCATGCCCTGAAGTTAATTGCCAGCTTCCTATTTACCAGCTAGGAGACAGTGAACAAAGATAGAGCACTCCTAGGCCTCCATACTTCCATCTGTAAAGGGGGGATTGTGAGACCCCACTCAGAGGGGATGATAATGTGGTTGATCTCTCTTCTCACTCTGCCATCACAGAACTGGAATGAAAGATTCTATGAGAATTCCTTTGAGCTTCTCGGAAGATGGCATGCAGGGAAGGGGCGCTCCCTCTGACCCTACCATGGGCTGAGAAAACTGGTGACTGAAGTAGTACAGCTGCTGTCGCTTCATTTCTCCACTTCGGGCGGACGGGGCAGCTGGTTCCCAGGGAGAGCTCTGGGTTGCAGGCTCTGCGTGCAGGGCCAGGCAGCTGCAGTCCACCTGGTACTGGTCTTGCCTTTCACCTTTTAGTGAAAAGGAGACCTCAAGCCACTGTGCGGGATAATGGGCAGGGTGACTTTAGTGTGACCTCAAGTGACTTCCAGCCCCTGCAAGGGCCGACCTCTTTAGAAGGGGATTGGGACTTCCTTTCTGGCTCATGTCATGACCACTGGGTAGAATCACGTCATGCTCATTGGGTAGAATTTCCTGGGACCTTTTCTATTTTCTCTGGAGTTTTCTCGTCCTTTCTAATCAGACAGGGACTTGGTATTAAATCTCATATTCCAATCATGCCGAGAAGCAGCCTCTTCCCACCACCCAGTGCTCAGCTTGTGACAGGAATTGATTAAGGCACGAATGATTAAATTAAAGCAGGGCACTGACTCTGATTGTATAATATTCTGATGGCTCATTAATTGAATGAGTGACTCAGTGGAAGCTGGCTATGTCTTCTGGACCTACTGTGATGGCAGAGGGTGTCCCTAGTGCAGGGATGATGGGAAATCGGCCTGGACAGACGTGAAACCTCACCCTGATGGTGGCCCATTGCCCCTTCATGGCTGGATTTGCATACCGGTCCTGGATGTCTGGTGGCCCCACATCCTTACCCCTTAGAAACTCCGGAGCTGCTTCATTCCTGCCTGTGCCCGAATCCTTGGGTCAATGGGTCTGCTATCCTCTCGTCCCGTGCGGAATCTGAAGCTCAGCTGTCTTTCCTCCACCTCCTGGAATATATCTGCCAGTTTCCTCCAGATATTGTCTCAATTCACCCCCTTTTTTTTTTTCCAAAAATAGGAATCGAACTCAGGACCTGCATTGCCAAGCAGGTGTAGTGCTGTTCAGCTAATCCCCAGCCAATCAATTCACCCCTCTTTCCAGTCCTAGGCAGGATATAGGCCTTGTCACCTCAGGCTGGAATCGCTGTAGAAATAATACTGAATTGTTTCCAGTTTTACTTCCAAAATTCATGTCCAAATTCATTGTTTAAAATTCTTCCCAGAGCAGAGCTGTCAGTCATGGCCCTTTCCAAGCGTGAAGCCTCAGCAGGTTCTCTGTCACGTGCTAAACCTTCCTGACCTTCCACCTTCCCGGCTCCCCAGGGCTCCCATCAGCCTCCCCACCATGCAGCCCCACTTCCCACCACTGGCCAGTTAGCCTTTGCTCCTTCGTGGACTTCGTGTTCTTACTGCCCCCACCCCCTGTGCCGCCCGGGCTGAGGATGTCCTCGCTTCCTGCCATCCTCCCGTTTAAACCATCCAATCACATCCTCCCTGAAACCGCAGTCATCTCTACCACTTGTGCTCAAGGTCAGGGAGCCATTCCACCTTTCCTCTCTTGTCCTGGTCACTCGTGCTGGTTGATATGTGATTGTCTCCCCCTCACCCTAAATTGCATGCGGGTCTCCTCTCCCCATGGCCAGCACATCCTCAGAGGGCAAGGACTGTGTCCGGAGTAGCCCTGAGGTTCCTCTTGAGATGGGCACAGTCACAGTGCTGGCACCAGGGCTAAAGCACACTTTTTTTTTTTTTGAGGCAGCGTCTTGCTTTGTAGTTAGGGCTGGCTCTGAGTTCACCATGTAGCCTAGGCAAGCTTCAAACTCAGCAATCCTCCTGTCTCTGCCTCCCGAGTGCTGGGATTACAGGCGGGAGCCACCACGCCTGGCACTGTGGTATGTGGTATTGATTGTTGGTGGGCGTGAGTCTCCATGCCCAGCATTGTATGTGGTTACCGAGGATCGAACTCAGGACCTTGCACTTGTGAGGCAGGCGCCAGAACCACTGAGCTAACCCTCCGGCCCATAAAGCACACTTTTAATGAACGTGGCCACCAGACTGATGCCAGTTATGCTACATCTGTTTAAATAAAGCAAATCCCGCACCTACTAGCACACAGTCCCATTACTCTGACCCATGAAGATAATAAAAATCACGTTTCATTTGACATAGTCTGACATTGTTACTTTGCCTTATTTTAGGCCAACCTAACACTCTCCCCAGGGTCTCAACTAGTGTGGCTCTGCAGAGCTGCTGGAAACAGTGGTGATGGCCTTTTGCATTTTTTCATTGACACCATCACCTCCCATAAGCCTTGCTCCCTGGTGGAGCAGAAATTATTACCCCATTTTTGTAGAGGCATGAACTGAGGCACGGAGGTTTCCTGGCTGGAGAGGGAGTCAGGGGGTGGCAGTCAGACACAGCTCCACCCGCTGTGCCTGGTGTCTCCGGGCCTCTCTCCTCAGACTTCACAGTCTTTACTGCCAAGGACCAGGGAAGTATGCCCTCCAGCCTCAGCAAGTGGGTCATAGGTAACATGAACCTGGAGAAATTATTTTAAACTGAAAGTGAGCCTCTAAACTAGACTGTGGCTTCATGTTGCCAGTGACGGCAGAACCAAATTTAGTGTCCTGGACAAGTCCACACTTGCCAAATAGGGATACTCACAGAAAGCATGAGAAATGTTCACATGCCTGCCATGCTGCGCGGGGGTCCCCATGGCCACAGGCTGGAAGACGTGAGCAGCCGGAGCCAGGGAAGATGACGCACAGCTCTCAGTGTCTGCGGGGAGAAATTTAAAGTAGGATGGTTCCCCTTGGCCAGACAGATGGAACAATCTAGGCAAAACGGTCACAAGAGCCTCCACCATGCAGCCTGCTCAGCTACGCTGCCCAGTTCCCCTCCTCAGCCCTCTGCTTTGTTTCCCCCACATCTACACTGACATGCTTCACATGCTGAGATGGGAGAAGGGGGCTATGGGAAAAAGAAGGAGGGGCCTGCGCTGGGGCTGGGTCCCGTGTGTCCAGAACCTAGAGCCCACATCTACCCAGGATGCTTCACGGTATTGATATATGTTTCCCACAGCTCCTTCCCTCCAACTGAAATGGCTGTCATTTCTGTTCCCTTCTTACCTCCCACCTTCTTCTCACATCTTAAAGAATCTACCAGCTATAAAGCAAAGATACCTTATGCAAGATATCACCCAGTTTCTGGGCTTGGTTTTGTATGTACCTGTATATGTATGTATTCATAGCTGGGGGTATTCAAGGATCATTCCAGTTCATAAAATGTATTCAGGACGAGTAATGAATAGTTTTACAAGGAAGTCCTTAAAAGCACCCAAAAACAGGGCTGGGGATTTAGCTCAGTGGCTCCAGCGTCTGTCTGGCAAGTACAAGGTTCGATCCCTGTACCACACACCACAGTGCCAGGCGTCGTGGCTCACAGCTGTCATCCCAGCACTCGGAAGGCAGAGGCAGGAGGATTGCTGAGTTCAAGGCTTGCCTGGGCTACATACTGAGCTCAGGGCCAGCCTGAACTACAAAGTGAAACCCCATCTCAGAAAAAAGAAAAGCACCCCAAATAGGTCAGCATCCATGGAGTGAGCTTGGTCAGCCTTGCCCTGCACAGGCCTCCCTGGTCCTGTGGATGCTGCAGGAACTGTGGTGTGGGCATATCTCCCTGGAGGCCCACATATACTCAGGAGTGGGGCAGAAGGCATCTCTCTGAGCCACTCCTTGGAAAGCCCAGGGCACACCAGTCACATCTATGCCTACAGTGCAGGGACCTTACCATCAGAGACAGTGCCACATAGTAGACCTCTAGACCTTCTGGACCTCCATTCAGAGGCCCATGGGGCTGCTGCCTTCTAGTGTGATGATCCCTGTTCTCCAGTGGACACTAGATTTGCAAAGAACACTTGGCTTTCTGAATAGACAAAAAGTAATCTTATTTGTACTGTTCAGATAAGATTAATCTCAGTACAAGAATCTGAGTCATCTCAATATTCTTACTTAGATGTTAGCCTCTAGGTGTTGGTTGTAACATGGGGACACCTTAAAGTACAGGGATGCCCTCGTGTTTGGGTCACCTACATGACATCATTTCTACATGCTAAGATTCCCCCATTCCCCAAATTACTAGCAGGTGGATGGTACTTTACATGGTATCATTTAATTCTTGACCTGACTCTGTAGGTTAAGAATTTCTCCTTAGGGCTGAGGTATAATGGAGCAGATATGTGTGGCCCTAGTTCCAGCCTGGCAAGAAAATTCTTTTTCTTCTCTTACAGATTAACGTACTGGGCTTAAAGGGGCTAAATGGAGTGTAGGGAGGTTCTACAGTGATCAGGAAAGTTAAGTTATGCTTCATACTGAGGCTGGGTGGGAACCTGAACCTAGAACTTCTGCTCCATGGAGCTCAGCCTCACCCTGGCTCCTCCATTCACTGTCTCCACCCAAGAGAGTCCTGCCACTCTCAAACCACCATTGCCCGCTCAGGGAGTGAAGAGACCTCATGACTTTTCCCCCAAAAGACCAAGGAAAAAGGTACAGTGGACCCTTGACTTATGAAATCCTTCGGTTCCCAAGGGATGGTTGGTTGTAAGTCAGTACACCTGAGATCTGGATGTGTCCCTGGGTACACGCTATAGGTGACAAGAGGCAGATGAATCTTCCTTTAACCTAATTAACCCGAGTTGTCTATATGTCAGGATGGTCATAACTAGAGGGTCTGCTGTAGTTGGTTGATCAGTTTGACAGGGCAGAGACCTGAAATTTCAGCTTGAGAAATGGCATCATATAATAAATAAATGAATGGAGGGCCGGAGGGTTAGCTCAGTGGTTCCGGCGCCTGCCTTGCAAGCGCAAGGACCTGAGTTCGATCCCCGGTTACTACATATAATGCTGGGCGTGGTGGCTCACGCCTGTAATCCCAGCACTCGGGAGGCAGGGACAGGAGGATTGCTGAGTTCGCGGCGGCTTGCCTGGGCACCATAGTGAGCTCAGGGCCAGCCTGAACTACAAAGCGAGACCCTGTCTGCAAAAAAGCAAATAAATAAATAAATAAATAAATAAATGGATTAATAATTGTTTTCTTTTAAAGAAAAAATGATTGAGCATAATGTATTGGAGGTGCATAATGTGTGCCAACAAATGGTTCTTATACTGTAGTGATGGAGACAAGAAAGGGGAGAAATCAGGGTTCAGTCAACCCCACTGTGGGCTGAGCCGGGCTCAGAGGACTGCAGGTTCTACAAGGCTTTCCTGGGAGGTGGGAGGTGGGAGGTGGGAGGTGGGAGGTGGGAGCTGGGAGCTGGGAGCTGGGGGCTGGGAGCTGGGGGCTGGGAGCAGGAGCAGGAGCAGGAGCAGGAGCAGGAGGCTGGAGCTTTCCTGTATTTCCAGGGATCCAGAAAATAGAGGAAGAAGAAAATCCACCATCATATCAAGGCAAAGTGTTAGGTAACATGTCTAATAATACAAGTTTTTTTTTCTGGAGTAAAAGACTAAAAATAGTACCTGGAATTGAAAGGTAATTGATAACTAAGTTTCTTTGTAGTTTAAAATGAAAGTGAAATTGTCTGCACATTCTTTGTGTTTGTTTTCCACAACACTGTCTGATTCTGCTGTTTTGAGCTTCCCTAGGAATAGGCTCCCCACTGACTCATCTGTTGAGTGTGCTTTAGTCTGAATTTTAGTGCCTGGCATAGTGAGGGGCATGGAAGGTACACCCCACACGTATCCATAGAGAATGGATAAGTGGACAATTAGTAAGTGCAACATGGATTAAGACTGGAAGCCGCCCCCTACTTCTTTCTTCTTTCTCTTTCCTTTCCAAACCTCTCCCTGTCTCTGCCTCTGTCTCTGTCTCTCTGTGTCTCTGTGTCTGTCTCTGTCTGTCTCTCTCTTTCTCTTTCATCCTGGAGATGAATCCAAGACATCGAGTTTGCTTGCCCAGCAGTCCACCCCAGCGCTACCCTCCCAGCCCTTCCTGTATTATCTCAGTGGTCCTAACTGGAATGAGATGTGTGTTTATAAGAGCAAGACAGAGGGAAACAAAAACCACAGGGGAGAAGACAAGGTGGTGAGGGAGGCAGAGTTCGGAGTAATGTAGCCACAAGCCAAGGATTGTTGGAAGATACCAGAGGTTGAAAGAGGCAAGGAGCAGATTTTCCTACCTACAGTTTCTAGAGGGAACCTGGTCCTGAGGACTCATTGATTTCAGTGCAGTGACTCTGACTCCAGACATTGGGCCTCCAGAACTTTAGAGACTCAATATCTGTTGTTTTGACTCACTCAGTTTCTGTTGGAGTAGCCAAAGAAAGGACTATAGTAAGTATGCCCCATGTACAGTTTGGAACAGACACTTTAAAAAACCTATTATTGGGTTGGAGATTTAGCTCAGTGGTTCCAGTGCCTGCCTAGCAAGCACAAGGTCCCTGGTTCGATCCCTGGTAACCACATACAACAATACTGGGCATGGTGACTCATGCCCACCAGCAATCAGTACCACACACCACAATGCTGGGCATGGTGGCACAAGCCTGTAATCCCAGCACTCCGGAGGCAAAGGCAAGAAGATGGCTGAGTTTGAGGCTTGCCTGGGTTATATTGTGAGCTCAGAGCCAGCCTGAACTACAAAGTAAGACCCTGTCTTAAACCAGGCTTGGTGGCTCAAGCCTGTAATCCCAGCACTGAGAGGCAGAGGCAGGAAATTGCTGAGTTCAAGGCTTTCCTGGGCTACACAGTGAGCTCAGGACCAGCCTGAACAACAAAGTGAGACCCAGTCTCAAACACACACACACACACACACAACCTGTTGTTTATCTGAAATTGAGATATAACTGAGCTGCCTGTGTTTTACTTGGCAAACCTAGTTGCCCAGGGCCAAAGAAAGGGGCTTTTGAAATTTGCAAGAGGAGCCCACAGGGAGTGGGCTTTGTGATAGAGCCAGTTTGAACTCTAGTAACCACCTTTGGCCAAGAGAGAAGCAGTCAACCAGGTGTTAGTGACTGTTCCCTCCAGCCGCTGAGTACATGCTGCAGTCGGGAAGCAACAGGTGTGAGGTGGAGAATTTAACCCTCAGTCGGATACCTCGGGCCAAGTCATGAATCATTCAGATAATTCACGTAAATATTGCTGTGAACAGATTGAATGATTGTGATACCCGAGTTGTGCCTGCGAATTTCACAGTCTGAGGGGGTGGGGTCCAGTGGCAGTGAGAGGACTTGAGAGAGGGGAGACACCAGACCCGGAAGCGAGGGCGGAGCAGATGCCCGAGGAAGGTGCCAGTTCCCATTCCCTGATTCCTCAAGGAGCTTTCAATGGAAGAAATACAAAGTGTCTCTGTCATTTCCTGCTGTATCACTCTAAAAGGCATCTGAGAAGGGGCGAATGAATGGGGCTGGAGCGCAGCTCCGATGTGGAACACTTGCCTGGCTGCTTGAAACCCCGCTGAGAGCCCAGCACGCGGGCGTGGGCAGGCCAGCCGATGTGGCTGGCTCAGGGCCGGACCTTGCCGGTTGAGGGTTCCTTTCCTGGCTATGGCATCCAAATGGTTCCCCATCCTTGGACTCTAGTGATGTCTACAGAGTCCACAGAACAAGGCCTCTAAGGGATTTGGGGTCATTCAGAGCAGGCAGGAATTCTAGGACACCCCAGAACGGACGCCCAAATGTCCATCCCTGGTGAAAGAGGAAAGCAGGTGCTTTTCAGGAAAAAGAAAAATAGCAGGACAGGACATTAAACATGGGAAGATACTTGATCTCCCCTGGAATAAAGACTGCTCTCCAAGCACATGAGATGCCTTTAACGCTCCGATCAGATGGCGAAGATCCAGCGCTGTGGACCCCCGTGTACCAGCATCCTGGATGGAAGGCGCCGCTCCTGGAACTCACCCTTCCTATAGGGGCAAGGGCTGAGGTGGGGGACTCACTGGAGAACCGCCTCTGACCCAGCTGTCCGGGAGGATCTGGTTAAATCAGGTCACGCACAGTGTGACACACACATGTAATCCCAGCTACTCAGGAGGCTGAGGCAGGAGGATTGCAAGTTCAAGCCCAGCCTGGGCCAAATAAACAAATTTAAAAGAACTGAGGTGGAGTGTAGCACTGCCTATGTTAAAGGCCCAATACTGCAAGACAAACAAAGAATTGTGGTGGTTCCTTGCACACCGATGTGGGTGCTCTCAGATGTGAGGTTCAGAGAGAAAGTGAAAAGAACAAGGTGGGCATTGCACGTTCTGTGTCAGTGAGCCCAGGAAGATGCCTCTTGTTTCCACAGTGACCTCCTGCAAGAGAAGCTGAGCACAGCATCTTCACTCTACACCCTTTTCTATTTTTCTTTTTTCCATGTGTATCTGCTTAGGCTCCACCTAAGGAAGGAGATTCTGGAAGAGGCTTCTATTAAAAGGCTCCCAGGTGGTGGTGGCCTTAATGGCATCCCCCGTGAAGCTCTGCCGTAACCCTATCCCCTAGGCACTGGCTCCTTACACAGAGCAATCTTCCCGATGAGCTGCCAGAACCAAACAACTCACTGGGAGCAGAGCGCATACATGTGCGCATGTAACATACATAAAGCATGTCACTGAACACAGAGACTACCTTGGAGAGCAATGTAGTTGGAACAGCCCAGACTGGGCTGTGGTTTACCTGGTCGCTTTATGATTTTAAAGCCAAATACTTTTCACAGAAAATAATTGAATGCTATCTTTTCTCTTAGTCCTTTCTCACAAATGACCCCGTTATATCCTCCCAGCCACGCCAGGCTGGGTGACACTTCCTGATTGGGAGAGGAGGAAACTGGCAGTGCCATTTAGAACTGGCCCCGGCTGACCCCCGTTATCCTGGAGTTCGTTGGGAATCCCCACTTGTCCAGCACGTCCCCTTTGCTCCTTGAAGGACTGAGCGCGTGGCCCGCAGATCCTGTTCTTCGGAACGACCTCCGCACATGAGGAACGCCAGGCCTGCGGCCATCCCCGCTGGTCCTCCGGGCCGGGTCCCTGTGCCGACTCCCTCGGGGAAGGCTGGAGCGGGGTCCTGACCCACAGCCTGAGCCTCCCATGCTGCGTGTGGACCAGGATCAACCGGTGAGGCTGCAGGACTCTGAAGCCGAATGTGGATGCCGTGTCCACTCAGGCATCTCCTCTGCTCTCCTGCTGGTCACCCCGGCATCCCAGTCACCCTCGGAACCTCTGGCAAGGGGACTGGGAAGGAGGAGAAAGGAGGAATCCAGAGAGAGTGACACAGGCCTTGGGGTGACCCCAGACATCCTTCTAGTGACTCACCCACTTCCCCTCTTCTCTTCCCTCCAGGACCTTCCTTTTCCCCACACCTCCCTTTTCTCACCTCTCCTCCCCTCACAGCTTCCTCCTCCCCAAACCACCACTTTCTGAGGCTGTGCTGAGGAAAATCCAGAGAGGTGCCAGCATCACAAGGTGGGATTTTAACAGATGCCAGAGTCATTTGAGAAATGAGGGAACAGAGCCCAGAGAGGTAAAGTGGCCTCCCCCAGGGTCATACAGCAAGTTCATGGCAAAGTTGGGCTGGCAGATGTCTCCTTCCTCTTACAGATCCCATTCCTGCCCCCATATCCCACCGGGGAGTCCCAGTGTTTGCATTGGGATGCATGATTTAATTTACAGATGTGTCCTTTACCAGCAGCTTTCCAGAACATTCCTACTGTCTCTCAAAGGATACAGTATGCTTATTATCTCTTCCTCAGAGTAGGACTTGCCCTGAGATGAAAAAGCAGTCAAAACACAAGCGAAAAACAAAATCAGAGGTATGCCTCAGAGAAGGGCTCTGAGACCAGGCAATGTCCTTTCACTGCAGCAGCCAGTAGAACCATCTTGTCTGCTGCTAAAAACAAATGCCAGCCATCTGGAAGGCCCTCAAGTCCTCCCCAGGTGTAGGCGTCCTTAAGGATCAGCCTCCCTGGTGAGCTGGTCAATCACACTTACCTTGTTGCTCGAGCAACCACAGCCACCTTTGATTGCTGGAAAGCATCTTTTAGGCCAATGGGTCTTCATGCCCAGCAAAATCAAACCATTTTGCCGTGTGGGAGAGAAGGCAGACCACTGCTCCTTTGGTCCGCCCATCATGGGAGCCCTTCGGTTCCCACCCAGGAGATCCCAGGGTAGCCTGGTTTGAGTCCTTGATTCTCCTGTCCAATCTGGCCATTTCCTCCCTCGTTGGCTCCTTTGTTTTTCTTTCTATAGTCAGTCCAATGTATTATTGGCACAAAAGCTAGGGAGTGCCACCCTTAGCCAACCTAATGATTTTCCCCAACTATTATTTTAATAATCGTTTTGTCATTAGCCTACTTTACATGAGAAATGGGGCCAAGATGCAGCTGGCCTGCCTCTTCCTGCCTCTCTGCAACACGAATGATCTAGTGGACGGGGCTTAGGCCTCCGAGGGTTAGCTTAGTGGACTTGAATCTTGACTGCCCTCTGTGAACTGTGTGACTTGGGGTAAGTACCACGACCTCTCTGAACCTGGCTTCCTGTCTGAAAATGAGAATGAAAGCACCTCTCTTTTAGCGGTGCACAGAGCAGAGCTGGTGGACCTTCGGGAGGTGGCTACAAACAGGGCCTGGCCTTGGTGAGCTTTGTAGGAGGCAGGATGCAGAAGCAAAGACAGAATCCAGAGAGACTCTCGCTTTCTGCTGTACACACTTGGATTTCTTCCAAAACCCTTATGTCCCTATTTCCTTTGGGTACAGCTTAAAATTTTTATTATTATATAAATAAAATATTTACAGAGTTATTACCAAAATCCACAGAACTGCATGAAAACTGTTTTTAGAATAAAATATATCACTTTGAAAAATTCATGGGCTCCATTTTCTCCCCTTCCCATCGTTGTGAGTCTGGTATGGTCTGTGTCCCCCGAGGTGATGGTGTAAGGGGGGAGGCCCTGGCGGGGAGGAGCCTCGAGAGGGAGAGCCTTGCCCTCATGGAAGAGGACTGGAGAGCTTGCTTGTCCCTTCTGCTATGCAAGGTCACTGAGAAGGCAGCCGCCATCTCCGAGGAACCAGCCTCACCAGAGATGGAGTCCACCGGCAACTTCATCTTGGACCCTCTGACTGCCAGAACTATGAACAGTAAACGTCTGTCATTTGTTAGCTGCCCAGCTTATGGGACTTTGTTGCAGCAGCCTGATCCGACTGTGACTGTCTTTGCTGCTCTGTCTGTCTGCCCGTCGCCGTGCCACCACCTGAACCCTGCCTGCCCACCCCCACCCGCCCTGGCCTCGCCTCCCTTCCCCAGCCACACAACAGCTCCTCCAGAAAAGTCTTCTCTGGGTTATGCTTCCACTATATCCACCATGTCGGGACTCGAGCATCTGCCCTCAGCGGCCCCCAGGCTTCGGAGGCCAGAGCCCTCATTCCAGCCCCTCCCCTGCTTCTGCCCTGGGGTGGGCAGGGTCTCCTCACACCTGCCTCTGCCCAGGGCCATTTCCGAGAGCTAAACCTGCAAACAACCTGTGGAAGGAGGTCAGGTTCCCATCCAGAGTGGCCCGGCTTGTGAGCGTAGCTCGCACCTGACCTATCCAGGGCTGGGCTCAGAGTGGGCAGGTGGGGTGGAAGCTCAGTGTTTCCAGGGGCTCGAGATGGGCCTGGCAGCTCCACCCTGCAGAGTCTGCCCAGGCCGTGGTGGGCTCACCTGGGCTCCCGGCCGCCTCAGCCAGGGAAGTCTTCCAGCCGAGCAGAAGGTGTGCAGAGCTGTTTCCGAGTCCTGCCACATGGGCAGCACCCCGGGCAGGACCCCTGATTGTCCGGGCCCAGTGCCCTAGGTCTCTTGAGGATTTCTGGTTGGGGAGTGGATGTGGCTTTTTCCTGAGCCCTCTGCCCTCCAGTCGCCTGGCTGGCACTCGTACTTTTGACCAACTGCCTGGCTGGAGCTGGCAGTGACTGAGGACGTAACAGCTGATGTACTCCTGGCCCATCTCACTTAGTCACCATGACATATCCCATCTAGTTGGCAGATTTTAACCTGTTTTTTTTTGAGACAGGGTCTCACTTTGTAGTTCAGGCTGGCTCTGAACTCACTATGTAGCCTAGGCAAGCCTGGAACACAGCAGTCCTCCTGCCTCTGCCTCCCGAGTGCTGGGATGACAGGTGTGAGCCACCACGCCTGGCACTGTGGTATGTGGTATTGATGGCTGGTGGGCATGGGTCACCACGCCCAGCATTGTGTGTGGTTACCGGAATCGAACTCAGGACCTTGCACTTTCGAGGCAGGCGCTGGAACCACTGAGCTAAATCTCCAGCCCTTTAATCTGTATTTTTTCATCTGAGAGGAGTGAGACACAGCGTAGCCCATCTTCCCAGGCTCCCTCAGCTCCAGGCAGCACAGTGGCCTCTTTCTCAGCCTGAGCACTGCTATGTCAAGGTGTGTCCCCTCCCTGCCGGGAGGCTTTCTGTCTGGCCACTCCAACATGGTGCCCATGCTCAGGGGCTCATCACTACCTCAACCCCTCCCTATCCTCCAAGGATGCCAGACTGGAACCCTCTGGCAGGGAATTGGGTGGCTGCCTGGCTTCCAACCCCTCCAGATGCCTTCCAGTGTCTGAGAACCCACAGACCTACCCTCTTCAGGCAGCACTTGGAGTCCTCAGGAGAGCGGAGCACTCTGCAGGCTCCAGCTGCTGTCTGGGGAGGACAGAGGCAGAGAGAGGGCTCTGTGAGTAGCTGATGACGGTGTGAGTCTCCGCGGCCCCCGGCCTGGTCACTGCCTAGCACTCATGCACCGTGGACACATGACAGGAAGTTGGTAAGCACAGAAAGACAAAGATCTCCATGGTGTTTCCTCCTTTTCTTCCTCCCGAACTAATTGGAAGTCTAGGATGTTTTCCCTGCACCTGTCCTCACGGTGGGACTTATAACTAAGCACTGTGCTAAGAGCCCTGTGTATTTCTCCATTTAATCAGGTGCCACACACCTGGTGAAAGCCTAGGCCAGGCCAGTGGGGAGTGTTCTGTCCTAGAATGGCCATCTGTGTCCTCTGCAGAATTTCCCACCCTTGTAGACATAGCAGGGGCCCTGGCAGCTGTTGCACAAGTGCATCCTAGAGGGCAGCCCAGGGCAGAGCATGGCGGCTGCATAGCCCTCTTTGCCCACAAAGTTTAGAAAGCCAGGTTGCCGGCTCCTCCTTTCCTGCCCGTGGTCAAAGGTCAGAATGGCAGCCCTGGAAGATGCAGAGCACTGCCCGGGCTCACCTGGCCTGGAGAGAGAGCTGAGGGACTTAGTGCAGTGGGTGACAGCAGGCTGCTCATTACCCCAAGGGACAGGTGCAAAGAGCCCAGCTGAGTAGCACCTATGGAGTGACAGTGGTTTTAAAGCCAGTGAGGGAATCTCACAGGAGTGAGAGCCCAGGGTGGCAATACTATCCCACTTGTATTATTAAGTATCCCCACTGTCAAGCACTGGTAACTAACTTAGAACTCTGTAAGTGCCTGTGGACACTTAGCCTGGTTTGAACCCTGCTTGGAGGAATCTAAGCCGGACAGCAGGAGGAACTTCCAGAGCCCAGTGGGGAGTAGGGTGTGTGGGCCCCAAACATCCAGAAGCCTCGGGTTACTCCCCTACCTCCAGGCCTCCCTTCAGTCAGTTCTTCCATCACTTGCCCTTGGAAACCAAACTGTCAGAAACAGCACTGAAGGCTGGGGAAGAAAGACCTGGAACACTGAGGTCAGCCTCTGCCACAGGGCCGCTGTGAGGTGGCTCCACCCTCCCTGGCCTCGCAGCCCGAGAACACTCAGGAAAGCACCAAGAGGAGCCGTCTCTCCTCTCTGGCCCAAGCAGCCCTGGTTTTCCGGAGGCCTCGCTGATTCCTCGGATAATGCAGCTGCCGTCTCCCTGCCGTGTAGGGAGGGGCACCCCATTTACACTCTGTCTCCTCCTGCACCTTCTCAACGGCTGAGTTTGCGGGTGAATTAGGTTGGGTCTTGCCTTGTCGGGGAGGTCTGGAGACCAGCAGAGTAGGAGAACTTGCAACACCCGACCTGGGGTGAATCAGGGTTTCACTCTTGCCCTGGGAGCCACTGGCCTATTCCTTCCCAGATCGTTTGCTTCTCTTTCTCTTCTCTTCTATCTCTTGTGTTGGACTCGCGATAACACTGCGCCATGTGTTGAATGGCTCCAGGCGCCAGGCAAGGGGAGGTACTGGGATCTCCTGGTTGCAGCGCACTGCTCCCTGGTTTCCACTGTGCAAGGGGTTTTGTGATGGATCCTGTCCTCCAGGGCCACAGCTTTCTCCCTCTTTGGGCCTTGGTGTTGTTTAATCTCAAGCTTTGTCCCCACTTCAACCACAGCTTTGGCTAAGGCAGGATCCCATCCAGTACAAATGGGAGCAAAGTTTGGACTGACTACCAGGAAGCAATTTGAGTGCATAGAGAGCCTTAAAAATGTTGGTTCGGTGTGGGGAGAAAGGAACCCTTCTCCACTGTTGGTGGGATTGTAGACTTGTGCAACCATTGTGGAGATCTGTGTAGAGATTCCTCAGAAAACTAGGACTAGAGTTCCCATTCGACCCTGCTATTGCCCTGCTAGGAACATACCCAAAGGAATTTTACAAATCACATTGGAAAGACAGATGTACACCCTTGTTCATAGCAGCTCAGTTCGTGATAGCCTGGAAACAACCCAAATGCCCATCAACTGGAGACTGGATAAAGATGTGGTTTTTAAAAAATGGAATATTACTCTGCCATAAAGAATGACAAGATCCATTCATTTATGTGCAAATGGATACACCTGGAGGACACACTAATAAGTGAGATAAATAGATCACAGATATGCAAATACCGGATCTTTTCTTTGATATGAGCACCTGTAGTTGTAAAGGAGCTCTAGAATGTATGATAGTTTTTGTAGAATGGGAAATATAGAAAAGGAATTTAGTGTGGGAACATAATAAGGGGAAGGAATAAATATGATTTGGAAAAAAATAAAAGAGTATGTACATAGAGGGTGGGAAGGGTGTGGGTGGGTAGGGATGTGAGTAAAAATGAGAATTGACCTGTGTCACATATTGGTACAAATTCCCCAATGTTGTATGTGATTGTGAGCTGTGTATATATATAATGTACCAATAAAGAATTCAATTTAAAAGAAATGTTGGTTCAGCCCCGAGATTTAGCTCAGTCGTTCCAGCACCTGCCTAGCAAGCACAAGGTCCGATCTCCGGTAACCACATACAACAATACCACAACCAGCAGTCGGTACCACATACCACAATGCCAGGCGTGGTGGCTCACAACTGTAATCTCAGCACTTGGAGGCAGAGGCAGGAGGACTGCTGAGTTCAAGGCTTGCCTGGGCTATATAGTGAACCCAGGGCCAGCTTGAACTACAAAGTGAGACCTTGTCTTAAAAATAATAATAATAAAAAGTAAAATAAAATAAAATAAAATAAAATAAAAATTTTTTTTAAATGTTGCTTCTTTGACCCAATACTTCACTTTGAGGAATCTATCCTAAAGAAATAGTCATATGAAAAAGGTTTATCTATTAAGATATTCTTCAAAGTGCTGTTTATAACAGGAAGCCTCTGAAGCAGGCCAAACTTCTGCCCTCTAGAATATGGTTGTGAAACAGTACACAGCCACTAGAAGATTGTGTCTGCAGAGCTTTAAATGTCTTGAGAAAACACTTAGAGCATAATGAGAGAGCACTGTAGAAATTGGTCAGTATCATTTTGGCTCTTTTTAAATGTATAGGTTAAAACAAAGAGGAAATATGTGAAAATATATTAGTAGTAGCAGAGTGCAATGGTGCACACATGTGATCCCAGTACTCAGGAGACTGAGGCAGAAGGATCATGAGTTTAAACCTTGGGTAACTGAGCAAATTTAGACACTCTGTGTCAAAATGAAAAAGGACCAAGCTCAGTACAAGACCCTGGGCAAAATACATATGTATAGGGCCGGAGGGTTAGCTCAGTGGTTCCGGCACCTGCCTTGCAAGCGCAAGGACCTGAGTTCGATCCCCGGTTACCACATATAATGCTGGGCGTGGTGGCTCACGCCTGTAACCCCAGCACTCGGGAGGCAGAGACAGGAGGATTGCTGAGTTCACGGCGGCTTGCCTGGGCACCATAGTGAGCTCAGGGCCAGCCTGAACTACAAAGCGAGACCCTGTCTCCAAAAAGCAAAAAAAAAAAAAAAAAAACATATGTATACACATATGCATACATAGGCCCACAAGACAAAAAGAGAGAGTGAGAGGTTTCCAGAAGAAAGGTCTTCTCTTTATACTTTCTTCTATTTAGTATTTTATAATAACATGCATATGTTGCTTTTTAAAATAGGAAAACTATTTTTTGGTATTTTGAGATAGGAACTTACTGTGTAGTCCAGTCTGGTCTCAAACTTGTGACCTTCCTGCTTCAAACTCCCAAGTGCTGAGATCATAGTATATGCCATCATAACCTGCTAAAAGAAGAAAAAAAATTAAGTTTAAAATAAGAATTAAGCTAGGTATGGTGGCATGCACCTGTAGTCCCAGTTACTTGGGAGGCTGAGTTAGAGGCTTGTTTGAGGACAGGCAGGAATTCAAGGCCTGCTTGGCCAAAATACCAAGATCAAATGAATGAATGAATGAATGAAGCTGAAAAGTCTTTTGAGAAAGATAACCAAAGCCAGGTGTGATGCACAGGCCTATAATCCTAATATCTTGGAGGCTTAGGCAAGTGGAATGCAAGTTCAAAACCAGCTTGGACAATTTAGAAAATTCAAGGCCAGTTTGGGGTACATGGTGAGACCCTTCTCAAAAAGAAAACAAGTACCACAGCTAATTTATAATCCTTGAGTAAATCCTGAAGTAAAGAAAAAACGACACTGTTGGGCAGTTAGAGCAATTGAAATACAGGCTTTTTTTTTTTTTTTTTGAGAGTTCAGGCTGGCTTTGAGCTCACTATGTAGCCCAGGCTGGCCTCAAACTCATGGCAGTCCTCCTGCCTCAGCCTCCCAAATACTGGGATTATAGGCGTGAGCCACCACACCAGGTTCTGGAATACGCATTTACACAGGTTAAGCTTTCCTTATCTAAAATAATTAAAACCAGAAGTATTTTAGGTTTTTCAATATTTGCATAGATGCTGGTCTTACAGTTAGTGAGGGTGGGTTAGTTGTCAGGCTGTGGCCATGTTGGAAGGAGGATGTGAACAAATGTCCCCACTCCCAGGATCTGGGGTTTGCTCCGCTGAACTTCACAGCTCAGGGCTGGAGTCTGAGAGAGGCATGTTAGTCCTACTTCCCTGGTTCCCACCCGTCAACTCTCAAAGCAGTTCTCTTGGGTGATTCTGCTCAGAGCAGTCCCCCTACCACCCCAGGACCCAGACTCCGCCTCTCTGCCTCTTCAGCTTCTCAGAGACTTTGCCTAGATTTGTTTATTCCCTTCTATCTCCCTCCTCTCCCTGCCAGCATTTACAAAGTTTAATTCCCTTTTTCACTCACACACACACACACACACACACACACACAATGAGTACCATTCTTCAGTTGTTCCTTTTTCCCAGGCAGATTTTTCCTTTTTTTTTTTTTTTCCAGTACCAGGGATCAAAATTGGACCCAGCCAGATTTTTAAAAATAATTCCCAACACTTTTAAAACCTGCATTTTCCCCCAGCACAGCCTCCTTCCACTTTCTCCTGTAGCCACTTGTATTAGTCAGCAAAGCCACACTGATGCCCCATTAACAACATGTCCCACATGTCAGTGGTTTCACACAATCCAGTACGTGCCTCCCTCATCATCCAGTCTTATGGACTGTTTGTTTGTCTGTTTTGTTTTTGAGACAGGGTCTTGCTTCATAATTCAGGCTGGCCTTGAAATCACTGTGTATCCTGGGATGGCCTTAAACTAGGGGCGATCCTCCTGCCTCAGCTTTCTGATAGATTATATTTTAGAAAACTCTCTTAGCTTCTGTCCTGGAGCCTTCTCACATGCTGTCCTCTCTATTTGTAGTGTCTTTTCCTATCTACTCCCTTCTACCTTGCAAACGTGTGCCCAACCTTTGAGTTTCAACATAAATATCACTGTCTCGGGCCAGTACCTACCAACCCCAGATTACACAGTACTCTGTCTTGTCCTCCTGTGACCCAACGACTTTCCCTCATGGCACTTGCCTTCCATGGCTTCCCTTCGACGCACCTTCCCACAGGCACAAGTTGTCTGTGTCACTCAGGGCTGTGGCCCCACTCTGCCTCCTGGTTCCCTACCTTGAATACAGATTATAATCACCTGATGAGCTTTCAAAGCCACAAGGGCTCGGCCCAGGCCAGCTGTGGTTCTATCCCGGGGGGAGGGGGAGGTCCAGACATCAGTGGGTACCGGATACCTTTCAAGTACTGCAAAGACTTCTAATACCCAAGCTTGAGAGCCACCAACCCAAATGCTGTTGGACACTCACTGGATTCTTTTCAAATGAATAAATAAGCCTTGAGGAATTATCTCCCCAAACCTGATCAAGACATTTTCCTGGTTACAACATGTTACTTCTCTAATAAAGGAAATTTCATATTTGATTTCAACTAAGCCAAGTTAGGCATCTTCCATGGGGCAGCACAGTGCCTGATGAGGATGTGGTTGTAGCCAGGATACAGGTAAGGCGATGTCATGGGTGAGGGGTCTCCAGGCAGCCAAGGGTTTCAGAGTTCAACCAGTGTTTGCTTTTCAGCTGGAAGTAGCAGAGCCCCAAGAAGCTGGTTATACACACAGCATCATTCATTGGTTCCTGGCCGTGAGAAATTAGGGATCTCAGGCATAGCTGGACCATTCAAACGCCATCGTCAGTCCTCGAAGGCACCTTTCAGGCCTCTGCTCTCCTCTGAGTATCTTTCCCCACATGTAGCAGAAATAGCATTCCCGTCCAGGCTGTGACTTACTTCTCAGAGATGTCCAGGTGGAACTCGGTAAATGTTACCCCGTGACAAAATAAAAACAAAACCTCCTTTTTCAAAATTGCAGCTTAGACATTCTTTCTTGCTGTTCTCCCCTACCTGCAATCCATTCCCCTAATTGCTAAGTATAGAATGTCCTTCATTACCCATGACTCGCATATGTTAATTTAGAATGCCAGGGTTACCGTAACCCTTGTTTGCTCCGGCAGATCCCCGAAGCAGAGGTCCCTGGAAGCTGAGCTACTGGTAGGAGCCATCCTTTGGTACCCTGTGACAAGCAAACTCCTCCTAGAGAAGTTTCCAGGTCTCACCGCCACATTGGTGCTGAAAGAGGAAACATAACCCCCCACTTTTGCTCTGGTCCTATAAAATATTTTTTACTGTTACTAAGAACTAAAGAGCTACTTGTTCCTTAGCAAACAGATATGATTTTTTTTTTTTTGCTTTTTGAGACAGGGTCTCGCTTTGTAGTTCAGGCTGGCCCTGAGCTCACTATGGTGCCCAGGCAAGCCGCCACGAACTCAGCAATCCTCCTGTCTCTGCCTCCCGAGTGCTGGGGTTACAGGCTTGAGCCACCAAGCCCAGCATTTGTGGTGTGTGGTACTGGTGGGCATGAGCCACTATGCCTGGTATTGTTGTATTGTGGTTACCGGGTATGGAACCAGGGACCTTGTGCACCAAACCAGGCAGGCAGTGGAACCACTGAACTAAATCTCCAGCCCAAACAGCTATGATTTTGCTTCATCTCGGAACAGCCTTTAGAGGTAGGGCTGTAGCCTTTCATTATAAATTAGGAAATCAATCCTAAGAAGGGCTGAGTCACTTGCCCAAGGTCACACCACCTATATAAAGGCATCAGAATTTGAACCCAGATCTTTTGGTTCTATAGCTTATGTTTTTTCCACTGTCTCCCTGGTTAATTACTTGATTTCCAAGATTACACTCTTGCCTGTCATCCCCAGAAAAAGATGAACAGTGTTCTGAAGCTTTTTCTAGCCTGGCCTCACTCCAGATTCACTTATTTTTGCTTTGTCACGGCTGCCCGGGCCCTGCCAGTGGACTGGGAAGTAGGTCACGGCTGCAGGGACCACACGCGCTGGCTTCTGCCTGTGCCAGGCCTGCCAGGAGCACCAGCTCCAGCAGCTCTGCTCACGTTGCACCCTGGCCTGGGAAGTCAGGGCAGCCCTCATGTTATTGTGCCTTTACCTTCTAGAATACTCTCTCCCTGTGAAAGGAGGTGTGTGGAGAAAGGAGCTTTGGCAGCGACAGCACTGGAAGAGCTTGGGGAGCATCTGTCTGCACTCTCCTGCATACTTGGGGCAACTGACTGCTTGTTGAGAGGGTTTGGTCCGCCCGTCACCAGGTGCCAATTTATAAAACATCAGCGTCCTCAGCCCCGTGATGCTCAGAGCTGGCCTTTGTCTTAACAGGCTTCTTGACAGAACAGCGTTCCTTCCAGAAATAATAATGGGATGAAACGATTGTAGCATTGGCCAGAAAGGAAGTACAGATAATAAAACACCTCTTACTAAATTCTTGTACATATTGTAGTGAGTTTTTTTAAATAAAGGTAAATGTTATAGTACAAAAAAGAAAAAAGGTACAAAGCTGGAGATGGAGCTCACTGGCAGAGTGCCTCCCTAGCATGTGCCAGGCCCTAGGTTCAAGCCCTACTATCACAGGAAAGGAGAGAAGAAGGAAAAATACATATTTTTATTAAACACATTATATTTGTTTATTAAACACATTATATATATATATGATTTTAAAAATATACTTATTAAACACAGTTTCATTAAACATTATATTTTGTTTATTAAACACATTATATATATATGATTTTAAAAAATAAACTTCCATTCAAAAACTATTGCCCACATTCAGTAAAATATACATGTATGAATAAGACTTTTACCTACCAAGCAAAAATGATACACTCTGTGGTTCATGGTCTGTCTTACTGCATTCTTATTCTTGGGCTTGGAGTGCATTGCTGACACGCAGGAATACGGTTCTCACAGGGACACCAGGGACAGACGGCACCCAACAGATGCTTGGAAGTTCTGAAAGGGTTCAGGCAAAATGGCTGAGTAAGGCATTAGACTGTAAATCTAAAGACAGAAGTTCAAGACTTCTTTTTGTCCTGCTAAGCGCGTACTGTCAAAACAAACACATGTGGCTGACATCTCAAAAGTCAGAGCCAGCTGAACAGAGGGCCGGGGTTCTCTAAAGAACTTCTGTGGAGAAGACAGGTTTACAAAGGTCTTTTACATGTCCATGTGAACCTTACACTGTATTTCAATACTCACAGAGATGGCCCTCATTGTTTGAACTTCCGGGGCACTTTCTTCAGAGAGCAGTCTCTTGTCACTGACATTGTCGGGCTATGGCACGTGATGCTCCCAAAAAGCACATTACCTTTGGGATGGTTTTTAAATCTACCCTTTATTGCTTGTGCTGGGGCAACTCTTGATCTTCTCACCTCACGTTTCAGACCGGAGACCATGGGACACTTGTGTCGGTGCCAGGGAACCCAGAGGAGCAGGCCCAGGAGCCATAGTCTCTCGATCTCCTTAGGAGGAGGCAGCTCTGGGTTTGAACGCTCTGTGTGTTCCAAGCCTCTCTGCGCCTTGCCATGTTTTCTGATGGACTTGCTGTTATATTTACTTTTTTGGAAAGTAGCAAATAAACAATAGCCTGTAGGGCCGGAGGGTTAGCTCAGTGGTTCCAGCGCCTGCCTTGCAAGCTCAAGGTCCTGAGTTCAATCCCCGGAAACCACATACAACGCTGGGCGTGGAGACTCACGCCCACCAGCCATCAATGCCACATACCACAGTGCCGGGCGTGGTGGCTCATGCCTGTAATCCCAGCACTTGGGTGGCAGAGACAGGAGGATTGCTGAGTTCAGGGCTTGCCTGGACTACATAGTGAGCTCAGAGCCAGCCCGAACTACAAAGCAAGACCCTGTCTCAAAAAAAAAAAAAATGGCCTGTAGCAAATAAACAATAGGTGTAAGAAGGTCAGAAGGAGCAGTTGGCTTGAGGTAAATTAGGCTTTTCTTGGCAGGGGTCACGCCATTGCTGCCTGTGAACTAGGAAGCTGGCTTGGTGTGGTTTTTACACTCTGTGCTCTTGGTTTGTTCCTTTTGGCTGTGATCATGGGTGGTCATTAGGCTATTTCAAGAGGGTGTGCAGGGCTGGGGATTTAGCTTAAGTGGTATTATACCAACCTTGGGTGCACAAGGGCCTGAGTTCAATGCCCGGTACTGCAAAAAGAAAAAAAAGAGAGAGAGAGAGAGTTATTGAATCTGAGTGATACACGTTTGCATTCTTCTTTTCAGAGAGTAGTTTATGTTGTGGGTTTCCATTTAACTTAAAAAAAAATTGGGGGGAATGTTGCCCACATGGCACCGTCAGCCATCAAGAATGTGGCCAGCCTGCTCCACAGAGCCTGAAATGGGTTGATGCAGAGTTGGCACTTCCGCAAACACTGCAGACTGTGCTTGGATGGACGGACGGATGGATGGACAGATGGGGCAGCCTGCGGAGGGAACTTCTTCCTTCTTTCTAGCTAGGTGACTGACTGCACATCTTTCCCTCCCCAGGCAGCAGCTGGACCCTGGCCTTGCGGCTCTTTTCTCCTCTCAGAAGGACCTTCAGTCCTACTTAGTCCAGCAGCCACTGGTTAATAATTGGGAAAAGCCAAGGGCAACACTTCTGTTTAGACAATTATGTGTGCTTTCGCCCTCCTCTGGCTAGACTGCTGTAGGAGCTCGCCGCTCACAAGCCCAACCTTCCATGGCAGCTCTCCCTCGGGAAGGCTGCTTGGTCCACAAGGCCAGAGATGGACTTTAAAAATGGGCTGTGCTGGGCTCTGCTGATTTCCACAGCTACTGCTGGGCCAGAATGGTGCCCTTCCCCCTCCTGGGCCGGGGGCTGCCTCTCCTCCCTAACCTCACCCTCCGCCCCGCACCCTCTCTCCTTTCCCCGTCTCCTCAAAGGCTTTTCTAATGAGGAAGTTCTGGCTGGGGCCTCTTTGCAGCTTAATTATGTAACTCACTAGTGCTGCTGGTCCAAGGATCACCCTGGAAAAGCAGTCAGAAGTGGCAACAGCTAGGGTCAGTTTACTTCTAGTCCCCACCCCCTGGGAACTCAGGGGTGGGCCAGAGATTTGGACTGTGCGAGAATCAGAAGCCCTGCCAGGATCCCTGGGCCCCAGAGCCCCAACTCCAGGTGGCAAGCTCAAGTCCTTTGTTAATTTCCAGCCCTCTGAACCATCTCCCCTTGACCAGTGCCATTTCTTTGCCTACAGTGGGTTTGTTGCTGCCTCTTTCCAGCCCAGGAGAGGGAGTTTTGCCTCTGTGAGTCTGCTCGCCTTCCGAGCCTCAGAGTCCAAGCTCACTGTCTCCCATCTCCTCTCAGCCTCCAGCCTTTGCATCCAGCATCTACTCCATGCACAGCTCCAGAGCTCAGACACCAGCCTGTTCTCCCTCCCGCCCCCCCCCCCGTCTGCTGTGGCCTCAGACTGCGTTCCTCCTTTCCCCTCTCAAGCCCTGCACGCAACGTGCAACATCCCATAAACTGTGTTGGCCATGGGTCACTTTGCTCTGGAAAGATCCCGTGTCATTCCCTGCGTGCATGCGTAGCTCCCTGGCAGGACCCAAGGACAGGACCACTTCTCCTCCTTTGTCTGGGTAACCGGTGTGGCCTCTGCGACGTGCTCTGCTCATAATATCTGCTCACTGCCCAAATCCCCGAGGACTCTCCAGCCACTCAGCCCAAGCTGGGCCAGGGGCCAGCTCCACCCAGTTCATCCTGTCCTCTCCCTGTCTGGCCCGCTGTCCCGCCTACAGGGGTCCTAGGACTGCGGGGGCGCATATCTGTGCATCATGGGCCTGGCACACAGCATCAATAATGCACTTTGTACATAGAAAGCCACTAGAAACCTGCATAACTGACGTGTCCGAGCCTTGTCCTGCGTCCACTCTCTGTGTTGCAGCTGGCCAGCCTGTCACTTCAGAGCTGCTTTTCCCTGTCCATTAATAATAGATGCTCCCTACTGCTCAGGCTTGGCAGTTTTTATTGAAAATGATCTTCACTGAAAAGACTAATGCATGGGTCTCAATTTGTGCCTTTTAAGCATAAAGCACAGCTCTTAATTAACTGGATTCTACCCTTTGAGCAGGAAAAGTCTCTCCCTCGATTGCATCAGTAACTACCCATGTTTGGACTCCTCCCAAAGCTTTCTCTGGGGGCCGCCAGTCACCGGTGTCCTGCTGCATGCCTGGAGGCTTAAGAGCCACATGTGTCACCTAACTACACCCAGCACCCTGCCCGGATGTGGAACCATGTGAGAAGCCCAGACACGAGGCCCTGCTGGCTCTCCCCACCTGAGAGAGGCCTGTTCTTCCATCGAGTTCGTGGGTCGAAGTACAGGAGGTGCCAGCCCCCACGTGCGAGCGTGTTCTGCCCCACGCTCACGCCTCATCTGCCCATGGGCAAGTGCTGTGAGAAGTCAGCAGTTATCAGTCACCCGTGTGGCACACACTCTCCCCGAGTCACCTCCTCTTCCAGCGTAGCCCAGCAAGCGCCACACTCTTCCTTACACTGCTGTGGTGTGCAGAGGGCCGCAGAGGAGCTGCGGAGGGAGAGGCCCTCCCTCCTTTGCCCCGATCTCTAACCCTGCTCCTTCAAGAAGCCAGCAGCTTCTGACACTGAAGAGAAGGGAAGAGAGCCCCGCCCAAGGGGCATAGAGAGAGGAGGTGGCCGCCCTTCTGGGACCTCTGAAAACGCAACAGACAGAGCGGGTGCTGCGGCTCTGGGTTCCTGTGAGCTTGTGTAAAGGAAGGGAGGCCACACTGTGCAACATAATGTGCTCTGGGCGCAAGCACACCTGCGGAAGTCCTGGCGCTGCCTCTGTATCAGCTGATAAAGCCTTCAGACAGCACCTTCCCTCTTAGCGATGTTTGGAGCCATCCGCTGCCAAGCACCCAGCAGTGCCTATGAGGCTACAGGGGTCTGGAGAGCTGGAGGGGTGGTGTTGAGAATGGCATGTGGCACAGGGTCTCACACAGTGCCTGCTACATGGCAGGTGCACTGTCCTTTTCTTCCCTTCCTTGACCCCCAAAATCAAGTCATCATTGAAGTGCTAGTCTAAATTCATAAGCAGACTTATCAAAGTGAACTGTATTCATTTTCTATTTCCTTCTGTGGCAAATTAGCCCAAATTCAGTGACTTCAGCTAACACAAATTGGGGGAAAACCCACAAATTATCATCTGACAGTTCCAGAGGTCAGAAGTCTATGTAACTGTCCTCAGGATAAGGTCAGGGTATGGCAGGGCCAGAGATTCAGCTCAGTGGTTCCAGCACCCGCCTCGCAAGTGCAAGGTTCCTGGTTTGATCCCCAGTAACCACATACAATGCTGGGCATGGTGACTCATGCCCACCAGCAATCAGTACCACATACCACAGTGCCAGGCATGGTAGCTCAAGCCTCTAATCCCAGCACTTGGGAGGCAGAGGCAGAGGCAGGAGGATTGCTGAGTTTGAGGCTTGCCTGGGCACCATAGTGAGCTCAGGGCCAGCCTGAACTACAAAGCGAGACCCTGTCTCAAAAGAAAAAAAAAAAAAAGGTCAGGGTATGGCAGGGCTGGGCTCCTTTCTGCAGGGACAGGGACAGGACTCATTTTCTTGTCCTTTCCACCATGGGCAAGGTCCTGGGTTCCATCCCCAACACCTCCAAAAACAATTTTCTTAAACACTGGCTTGAGGTATTTAGGCTTTCTTTATCTCTTAAACATTGCCTATAAATCATTTCATGATGGCGCCCACATGGTAAGGCACAGAATGCAAAGGAAATGGTAATATTCTGTGATTCGACATGGACTTTTCAGAAAGGTTTCTGTCCTTCCTTCCACTTGCCGTCTTGTACGTGGAATTGAACTGTGGGTGGTGGGTGGTGGAGCCTTCACAGACCATCACACGATGTGACTTCAGCAGAACTTCTGAGACCTGAGCCACAGAGCAGGTGCGCTGCTCCCAGCACGTCCCCTGGCCACATCTGAGCAGGGCATTGGCCTGCATGGCTGGGTTCTCTCCTGACCTCAATGTCTTCTTCACTCCGGGCCTGGCACGAGGGCTGGTCTTTGTTTCCTCCAGTGGAGAGAGATGCGCTCAGTGACCTAAGTCACTGTGTTGTATTTTTGCCCATCACTTGCGCAGCAGGCAGGAACCAGATCATTTTCTTCTCCCTATTTGGAAGCACAGTTGTGACGCCCTAGCCTTGTGCTGAGGCCTCCAAGAGAAGAGAGAGTGGGAGATTCTGATGGAAAGGGACCAATAGTGGGGCTGCACAACATGCCTCCTACTTTTGTGGCTGTAAGAAAGAGGAGCTGTGTCCACCCTGCAGCATCCAGGGCGTGTACCTGAGGACAGGGGAGGTGGTTTTCTGCCTTGCTCGGATCTTCAGTGCTGAGTTCTGCTGGCTCAGGTTTGAAATCTGGCTTTGCAGCTGATGAGCTGGGGGCAAATGGCCTCAGCTCTGCTCCTGCGTCCTTAGCTGTGAATTGGGGACCACCAGGCTGTGGTGGGGTTCTGATGACTTACTCCATGCGGCTCCCACATAAGAAATGCTCAGGTGACGTCACTGTCACTGGGGCGTTGTTAGAGCTTAAAGTTATTTTTGATGCCCAAGGCTGCCTCCTGTCTGGGCTGTGTCAGGAACAGCCTTGGAGAGGAGACAGAACTATGAGTGGCTGGGTGTGAGAAGGCCGCCCCAGGAAGGACTGGCATGTTCTGTGTGGTTCTATTGGGCTAAGCAGGACCAGTTTGTCCAAATTTAAGGAAAATTTCCAAACATAAACAAAAATGTTTGTCAATCAAAAGTGCCAAATATTGGGGCTGGGGATTTAGCTCAGTGGTTCCTTGCAAGCACAAAATCCCAAATTCAATTCCCAGTAACCGCAAAGCACAGTGCAGGGTGTGGTGACTCACACTCACCAGCAATTAGTACCACACACCACAACTGTAATCCCAGCACTCAGGAGGCAGAGGCAGGAGGATTGCTGAGTTTGAGGCTTGCCTGGGCTACACAGTGAGCTCAAGCCACCCTGAACTACAAAGCAAGACCCTGTCTCAAAAAAACTAAAAAAATTACAATGAATATTTAAAATTTTTAAATATTTATTATGGTAAAAGGTACATCACCATTAATCCCCAAAATAGTCCCCTTCACTTCCAACACATTTATCCTTTCTTTTTTCCCGCATTTTGAAGCAGCTCTGTACAGAAGTCCGGTGTCATGAGTGTCTTTACAAAGCATTATCAAACATACAATGAATGCTGTCACTTAGCGTTATCCATGGAAAGGCAGGTAAATACCATGGTGTGAGGTCATCCGCCTCAGGGATCTGGCGCTGTGCAACTTCTGTTTCCTCCCCAGAGTCAAAACGACCACGACCATGGAAAATAAATGTTTTTAGTTGATTCAGGACATCGAAGCAACCACAACAGTGAACTAAAGATACTCACAAAAGAGGACCTCTGGTGTCATTTGAGATGTACAAAGGGGTGGGAGAATTTGAGCCCATACTGCATCCCAGGGGAACAGAATCTCCACAGGGGGTGTCAGGGCTCAGCTGTCATTGGGGGAGCTGGGGCAGCCCATGCCTGAGACAGCCTGGCTGTCGAAAGTGAGAACTGCTCTGAGCCGCCGGCTTGGGCAGTGTTAGTGGTTCCATGGCCCAATCTCTTCTCGTAGCCCACTGTAACCTGTCTCTGAGCCCCGAAGCAGCCCCGTGAGTTCAGCAGCGTCTCCCAGGGGCCCCCTGTGCTAGATGGGGGCCAGAGTAGAAGATGCACTGGGGAAGGAGGGAGTTTTACACACACACACACACACACGCCACCTAATGTGAGCATCCAAGTACCAGACACAGCTAACCAAGGAGTCGCAGCCCCATGCTGCACATGTTCACGGGGCCTCACGTGGGGGCTCAGCAGAGTCCGAAGCTTTCGGAAGCTGGACTGCTCTAAGCTTGTGCGGACGCCCAGCAGTGAGACAGCAGCGCTCACCAGCCCCATAGTCCCTGACGGTGTGAGGCGTGCCGTTCAGTAAGCCAGTAACCGGTCCTTCCTTCGTGCTTTGCCTCACACTCAGTCCCACCGCACCAGGCTCTGAGTTGTTTGCAGCAGCTCTAAAGACGCCCACAGACGTCTCCACCCTCCGGGCACCTGCCATCCACCCAGGGGTACCAGGGCTATCAGAGTGACCTGTGCTGGGCACAGCAGCAAAGACAGCCGGCAGAGGGAGGGGTGAGAAGACAGGCCAGCGGTTCCTGCCCAGTGTCCCTAGTGCACCGAGGCAGAAGCGGGCTCTGGAGGATTAATGGTGAGATCTTCAAGAGTGAAGACGTGGTGGTGTTGCTGCCTCCCAAAGTAATGGAAGTGTTTGCCAAGGTCCCACTGTGTACTCCAGTCTCGGCAGCCCGGCTCCCTCCCCTAGCCACAGCACCTCCTATCTTCACTTCCCCTTTTTCACTGTGCACATCCCCCTGTGTGTTTTAGCGGGGTGACCCACGATGTGACGTTCTGAGCTTCTGGCCCAGCACTGTACTCACCTGGGAAGGGCCCTTTGGCCAGGTGTGTTTCCTGGTGCCCTCTGCTCCTTAGTGGGCCACAGCCCCACCTTCCCCACAGCCCACCCAGATCCCATGTTCTCTAAAAAAGCTTTTTAGTTGGGCATGGTGGCTCACACCTGTAATCCCAGCACTCAGGAGGCAGAGGCAGGAGGATTGCTGAATTCGAGGCTTGCCTGGGCTACATAGTGAGCTTAGGGCCAGCCTGAACTACAAAGCAAGATCCTGTCTCTAAATTAATTAATTAATTAATTTTTAAAAAGCTTTTGAACATGTACAGACAATGAGAAGCCACCTTTGTGAGTTTTTTTTAAAACACAAACTTTCCCCAGCAACTCAGTTTGAGCCAAAGCCAGATTGGCAAGTGGAGATAGTTGCATACAAGCCATTCCTGGGGTGGACTGCTGAGAGACAGGAGACCAGATGCTGAGCCGGTCCATGCCGGTGCCGGCAGGCCCACTGGGAGATCCAGTTCCTGCCCAGTTCAAAGAACATCTCTATTTTTAGACTTAGCCAAAGAAAATAAATTGAATTTCAGCCCCCTCTGCAACTTTGGAAAGCCTTCTTCATAGAGGTGGTTTCCATGCCACAGCCCCCCACACACACACTTACGTTATGAGTCAGCAGTTTTCTACTGTCTGACTTGACAGTTACTCCTGAGATCCTGGGGAGACCAGGACCTCAGACACAGGGGCCCATGCAGCATGCACCAGAGTTCTCGTTTCCTTCTTCCTCCTGAGGAGTGTGAGGTGTTCATATACTCATGGGTATGCACGCTCATGCATTTCCATCCCCAAGTGAAGTGTTTGTCGTTTTCCAGAGAGATCTTCCCTTCCGCGTTCTTCAGACTCTTCCACTCCCCTGCTCATTCTCTCTTCCTTCCTTCCATGCATGTTACCATAACTTCTTCACACACAGTCCAGGCCATCCTTCACCTTTGCTGCTGAACGGTGGGGTTGAGCAAGGTCGTTGCTTCTGCATCATGTTCTTGGGGTCTAGAATCTAAATGTGCCCTGGGTTCTTTCCCCAAATTTATTTCTTTATATTTTTTAAGGCTCTGAAGATGGGGCCCAGGGCTTCACAGATGCTAGGGAGGCATTTTACCACGGAGCTACAATCCAGCCTGTTTTAACTCTAAAGACAGGGTCTTGCTGAGTTGCCCAGGTTGACCTCAAACTTGTGATCTGCCTGCTTCAGCCTCCTGAGTGCTGGGATTACAGTTTTGTCCGGTCACAACCAGCTGAGCCAAAGTTCCGTTTGCACTGAGCGTGCCCGTTTTCCCCTAGGCAGATCTGCAGTTGTGCCACGGACGGTCCTCAGTGGTCCACGTCTCTGCTATAAGGGCCTTTTGTTTTGCCACAGTGCTAATGCATTTATTGTTCTTTATCAAATAAATATACTACATGTTTTAAAACTGTAGAATGAGTAAAAAGCATATCCGCTGACAAGAGTAGGTCTCTTGTGAGCCTCCTTCCCAGAGAAAACACTGGTCTCCTCATATCCTGTAGCCTTTCTGTCTGCACACGCACATACATGCATTGTTTTCCTATTTATGAAAAGTCTGTTCATGCACATATCTATACTACTGTTTTCTCCCACTAATGGCAGGTCCCTCTGGGTCAGCGTCTAAGCTGCCCCTTCATCTCCCTTACAGAGCAGCTGGCTCCACACAGGGTGCACCAGGACAGGGTTTTGGCCCAACCCCCAGGGAGTCACGAGACCAGGAGATGACCTCACAGGTCCGCCACCTGCCCGCCTGGCCAGAGGCAGCACTGAGGTGGCCAAGGGGGCATCACGTGCTCTGTGTGTTTTCGAACAACAGCCCTTAGAGAGATCTGCTGATCTCACACTTTTTTTTTTTTTTTTGGTATCAGGAATTGAACTCAGGGTCTCATGCTTGCCAGGTGGGTGCTATGCCACAAAGCTACAATCCCCAGACCTCTCACACTCTTTCTCTTGCTCCTGGGCATTTCTTTCCTGGTGGACTCCAAATTCTAGAACTAATTCCAGGCACCTTTCCAAGCACAGCCTGGGCCAGAACATCATTATGATAAAAACCGGGCAAAGCCTTCGAATGCCAGGCTGTAGGATAGGAGGGCGCTCTGCCCTGAGAAGTATTTAGTGTGAAAAAACAAACAGATCACAGGAAGAATTGGCTAAATTAATGGAAGATGAGATTTTAGTGGCAGTAACCACAGCCAGCAATGATACAGCCTAAAGCCCTTCAGTGAATCCTCACTTTTGGCAGACAGGACAGTTGAAGTTCTGAGAGACTCGTGACTTACCCACAGTCACCCAGCCAGTAAACGAAAGATCCAGTGTGGACTTTGGTGGCCAGACTGCACTGCCGTGGCCCTGATGTCACGGGCCCCTCTGTCAAAGAGAGAACTTGGGGTCGGCGTGTGTGCCTTTGCGACATTTCTCAGTCACCGCTATTTATTTTGCATCCTTCCAAGGCCACTTGAAGCCAGGCTGTTCATTACTGAGGCACTAATTAGCAGTTGTCTCTGCCATCTTTGTCTCCTCAGAACCTCTCAGGATATGTCCTCAGACTCAAAAAATAGAAATGAAGCCATCTTAGAAACTACCACCTTTTCTTCCTAATGCTTTTCTTCCCTCTCAGTCTTCCTCATTGTTCTCATCTAATGAAATGTCGTGTCAAAAAGAGCCAAACTTGGGCTACTCCCACTAGCCTTTCAGATTCCTGCCTCCCCGACTGCTTCTGGGCATATTGCCAGCAGGTGAGACTTCGGCATGGAAAGTCCCAGGCCCTCTGTCCCCTCAGACCACCTGCCACATCTCCCTTGCTTACTGTGATTCATCCGGACACAGCACTAGAAGGAATGAGGAGCAAGGACACTGTTCTCTTGGAATTCGCCCCCCTCAACTGAGCTCCTCCCAGAAGTCCCTCTCTTTGCTCTCCAGGTGGAACCAGGCTGCCTGTGGCCTCTGCCGACTGTCCCTTCCCCTCCATCAGGGAAAAGTCTACGAAAGCTCCCAATTTAACATTTTGAGGTTAAACCTCCTGTCTTCCCTTTACTCACCGCCACATGTCAGTCTAGAGCATCACATTACTAAAGCTCTGTCTTTCATATGCATTTTGTTTTAGTTGCCCTCAATGCCATCCTGTGAGAAGGGTGTAGCACCAGCCCTAATTACAGAGGAAAAGTCTGCCATTGAGGGAGGAAAGTCCAGCATCGCCCAGCCAGTGAGTGGGCCTGACTGACTTGGATCTCCAGGCTCTGACTCCCATCAGGGCATCCTTCCCACCCAAGAGACCATGGAGAGACTGAGCCGAGGACCATGGTCCCCAAGAAAAATTCAGACTTAACACCTATACCTCAGAGGCCAAGGCCCAGGAGTCCAGGCTTTCATCCAGCTAACAAGAATGAATTAGGTCTGTTCCAAGAAGGACTGGGTCAGGGAGAGCAGCCTCCGAGTGCACCTCTAAGATGGCATCTCTGGATCATGAGGTCTGGCTTCATGGGAAGTGGCGGGACAAGAGCAAGCCAGGCAGGGGCCTCCGGGCTCCCCTGTGGCCCCCGGCGAAGGGTGTCTGCTGTGAAGATGAGGCTGTGCCATGTCCACAAAGTGCCTTCTGAAAAGAACAGCCCAAGAGCTGTTAGTAAATCCTAGTGGCCAACAGAAGGGCAGGCACTTCTGAGTGAGTCCCCATAATGCTCTTGGCAAGTGGCCACCGCCCAGCTTGACCATAAAGAAGCCCACTCATCATCAGGAGTGACCACATCCCCAAGGCGCCAGCATACCTCCAGCGCACAGTTCCAGCCTCACTCCCCAGACGTCCCCTCCCATGGTGATCCTCCACCGCAGCCAGACAGCCTGCACCTCTGCCACCTCCTCTGGGTCCACTCGACGTCCATCAGCTCTGCGCCTGCTCCCTACTTGTGAAATGGAGCTACAGTTACCTGTGCACCTCTCCAAAGCGCAGGGCGAGCAGCCCCTCCTGCCTCAGAGTGTGGCACGGGCCTCTTGTGTCCCTGATGTAGGTCTCAGAGACAGACTTATCCAGGGTCAAAGGCCAAGGCTGCAGTTTTTCACAGCCACACAGATTGCCCCTTACTCAAGGCAGCTCTGTGCATAGGGGGCATTTCCTGCCTCACACAGGTGGTAGTGAGGATTACATCAGATAAACATTTAAACGGGGCCTTGCTACAGAAACATTTACTCCTGTAATTAAGGGCACAGTGTGTGCAGCATAAAGCCCCAGTCCCCAGCACATTTACATGTGATACTGTGTTGTACTCCCGACTGCCTGCTGCCTTTTAGAGCAGGAAGCCCCACTTCCTTATGACAGTGACACTAGAAATTTTACCTACTGGAGACTAACTAGAAATTATGACCAAGTACCAGTACCAGCATATTGGTAAGTGACTAAATAGGCTATGGATATCTCAATTAGGGACAGTCACATGTGTGAATGAGTATCTTCCAGGTTCCAGCAGTAGTTAGTGGGCTTTCTTTCCCATTATTGTACCGTTTTCATCAATATTGGCAATTGAACCCAGGGACTTTGCCCTGAGCTATATCCCCAGCGTGTTTATTTATTTTCCAGTACTGCACTACATCCTCAACCCTTTTTTGAGACAGGGTCTTGCTATATTGCTAAGTTGCCCAACCCGGGATCAAACTTGTGATCCTCCTGCCTCAGCCTTCTAGAGCTCTGGAGCCACAGGCATGCATCACTATGTCCTGCTGAACAGAACAGCTTTTGCAAACAGTATTTGACTTCGCTGGTGGTTACAGAGAAGCTTTTAGTTAAAACAAAGAAACCTTAACTTACAACCAGAATTTCCTCTCAGATTCAATCTTCGAATCTTCTGTGATGATGGGCCTCAACCCGCTGATACCAGCTGCAAGCCCTCTAGGTACACAGAGGGGCACTGCCTCCTCCCCAAAGGGGCCTCATTCATATTTTCATCCGTGGTTGCTGGTTCTCCTTGGATCCGGTCCAAATCATTCCAGGATCTCCCCACTAGCGGAAGTCTTTCCTCTCTCTGTGCTCCTTACTTTCTCTCCATTCAAGTCAGCAGTTCCACCTGAAGTCTGGGTCTTCTATTGTTTTTCAGTTTTAGAACATTCCACGGCCCTGTATGCTGTGATACGCTCAGGAGCTCCTCAGAAGTTGCCAGTACTGACTTCCCTCAGGCCTGGCTGAGTGCCTCCCTCTGCCTTCCTCAGTGCAGGGTACTTGTGAGGAGCAGGAGAGGGAGAGGAACAAAAGCGGATGTGGCTCCTCGGCTACTCCAACTGGGGACCAGCTGGTAGTAACGCCCGTGGCATCCAAGGAGCCAGGATCCTGCCTCAGGAGAGTATTTCAGCCCCGAGGCCCTTGTGTCCTTCTCAGAGGGATCCTCCAGACCCCATGCTCAGTGGTAGGCTAGGGCGCCTTCTGCCCTGCACCTCCTTCCTGTCTTACAGGGAAGGAGTCGGACGTGGACATTACAGTTCTCAGAGGAAACCAGAGCATCCGTTCAATTGAGCCGACATCCTTATAGTCCTTAGCTTTAATCGCCGTTATCAGTTTACTAGGTCAGCTTCATATGTTGTGTGACAGTAACTAATTTTCCCAACCTTTCTGCGTGATCAAAACAGGCATAATAATGTAACTGTTGTGGGAAGTAAATGAGCTAAAGCCAGGAAATGCTTGAAACGCAGCACCTATCCTAATGAGAGATTCTGGGTCCCACCTCTCAGCTGGCAAATGCAGGGCAGGGTGGGAGGCAGAGAAAGGGACCAGAGCAAAGGAGAGCTGGGACACAGAAGCCAAAACTAACCTTTGAGGACAAAGTTCATTTTAAAATGTTTTGGGCTACTAGGTTTACCTCTACTCAATTTCCAGTTATCAGCCAGATACTCTCATCAAGGGTTTGTTGGTTTTAGCTTTATTTTTGTGGTCTGAAGATTGAACAAAGGGCCTTTGAATTACGATACAGCCCCAGCTTTTCTTACATTTTGACACAGGGTCTGAGTCGCCCCGGGTGGGCCTGAATTCGAGCTCCGCTTGCCTGTCCCAGAGTACTGGGACCACAGGACGCATATCCATTTAGGGTTTTTTTTTTTAATTCCCATATCTAAAAACAAACAAAACACTTTCTGGAAATATAATTCGCACGCCATAAGTGCTGCCCTTTCCAGTGCCGTCAGCATCCACAAAGTGGCAGGGTTGTCCCTGCTGCTAATCCCAGTTTAGGCTTCTAACTGCAGGCAGGTAAGAACAACCCTCCTGTCAGTGCCAGGACCCGAGCAGCGGTTCCGCTGAGTCACTGACGCCAGCCTGGGCTGTCTGCCCAGGAGGCCTGGCGGGTATCTGGCGCCCCCTGTCTTAGCCTGGCACCTACTGCTTAGACCCAGGAAGTGGCTGGGGTCTGAGCTGGCTCGGAAGACTTAATTCCAGCCTGGTCAGGACCTACATCTACCCTCTGTACAAATATTGCTATCTGTTGGTCAGGCCTAGTTGTGCCACACGAGATGGGCCTCAGTGTCGAAAGATCTGCTCAATCCCACCTCACCTTACCGTCTGCCTGACTCCAAATGGGTTACTAAACAAACCTCTCTAAGCCTGTTTTCTCGTGTGTAAAGTGGGAGCAATGTCTCTTTCTCCTGGGGTTGCTCCATCACAGAGCCCCTCAGTAAAAGTCTTAACTGTGAATGGTGTCTCGGGGTTCGGATTAATTCATCTGCCGAGCCAGTGATTTAGCTTAGTAGTTCCAGCACCCTCCTGGCAAGCGCAAGGTCCCTGGCTTGATCCCCAGGAACTACATACAACAATACTAGGTGTGCTGACTCATGCCCACCAGAAATCAGTACCACATACCACAATGCCAGGCATGGTGGCTCACACACTCGGGAGGCAGAGGCAGGAGGATTGCTGAGTTTGAGGCTTGCCTGGGCTACATGGTGAGTTTAGGGGCAGCCTGAACTACAAAGTGAGACCCTGTTTCGAAAAAAATTTTTTTTCAACTGCCAAAGTGATGTTGAGCAGCCCCTATGGTACTAAAGAGTGCTCTAGAACCTAAGTTACTCAATTCCAAACTATTTTGCCACAACTAAAAAAGTGGGAAGGAATAGGAGGAAGGGCACAGGTGGCAGGAGGCTGCGGGATTTTCATTTCCAGGCAGGAATTGCCCTGGACCAGAGGAAATGTGCGCCTGCTGGAGGGCGAGGTTCTGTGCAGTTGTGAAGGTGAGGATATTCTTGTAGGAGTCCCTCACCCCCACCCCGCCGCATGCCTCCCCCAGCCAATTGGCTTTTGTGGCAAAGGGGAGCTGTGGGGTGGGCGGAGCAGAGCATCAGAACTGTGGAAACCTGTCCCCAGGGTGGCAGACTAGGAAGGATTGAAATCAAGTCCCGGTTAGCCTTGGGCAGGGTCCCTGTTGGATTCCACCTGCCTACTCCTCAGGTTTTTGGTGAGCATAGACGGGTGCCGTGGGAACTGGCAGCATTCCAAGCACCAGGCGGAGTCCCAGCGGCGCTCAGAGGCCACCTCTGTGTGGATCAGGAGCCTGGGGTTCTCTCACTGTGGATATGGATCCAGGCACTGGGATAACCAGTCAGCCGTACAGGAAACACGAGTTCCCCTGCACAGAGTTCCCCTGCTCATGCTCCAGCCTAAGACCCCGTTCTGCAAAAGTAAAGGGGACCCAGGGTCTCACCTGTGCATCCCTGTGTCTCTAAGGGTCTGGAGGCCCCAGAAACCCAGCCTCGCACCCCAAGGAAGGAGCTGAAGGCTGCCTGGCGCTCTGCCCATCTCCTCCCCACCATCCCGCCTCTCCACACGCAACCTGCTCCCCCTACTGCCGCCCACCACTCTCAAGAGTCACAGGAAAGAGCTCCAGGTTAACTTGCTCCCAGTGTGGTTGGGGGATAACAGATCGTGGAGGAGAAGAAGTGGTAAATCCACGCAGTGGAACGTCACTGGAGGTTCAGAGCAGTGATCCCACTTGTCAGCCTGAGTGAACTTGGACGTGACACTCCATGAACACACCAGCGATACACTCATTCACCACGTCCTGTGTGAATACGGAATCATTTATAGGAAGTATTCAGAAAAGACAAATTCAGAGGCAGAGAGGGGCTGAGGGGTTGCAGGGAGTGGGGAGGGTGCTAGTTTATGGGTACAGGGTTTCTTCGGGGGACAAAAATGTTCTGGGATTAGAGATGATGACTGAGTAACCTTGTGTATTACTAAATGTCACTTCATGGTTCACTTTAAATGGTTCTCTTTATGCAGCATGAATTTTACTTCAATCTTAAAAAGTGGAAAACGATTTTCAGTGACAGCAGCTGTGACTTACTTAGTTCTAAGGTGCAGATGCCTCTCCGGCCCCTTGCCTCTGGGTCCTCACCCCTTATCCTGCCTTCTCTCCTCTTTGTGGCCCTTACTCTCAACCTACAGTCACTTCTCTCTTCTTCTGCCCTGAACCCAGCAGGGCTTGCAGGGGTCTGGGGACCTATGAGCCTAAAACTGGCTTAGTGAGGCTTTCCCCCTCCTGAGACCTCCGTTTCTCTATAAAATGACAGAGATGGAATCCAGGGCCCTCTCGTCCTTACTTTGTCATCAGGAGGCCATGCTTAGCCAAGGTTCCTGATAAGTGGCCTATTTTATTTTTCCAGTTTAACCCAATCTTATGGCCTCTGAGCCACTGCTTGGGAAAATGGGAGAAAAGTAGAAAATCAGAGAGAGAGAGAGAGAGAGAGAGAGAGAGACAGATTGGGAAGGACAAGCAAGCAGAAGGTGGAAAGTGACCGAGGAAAGCTGCTTTGGAGTATTTACTTTCCTGTCTGTGCGTCTTGCTGAGATTATAGGCGTCTGTGGTGTGATGACATGTCTGGCCCAGACTGGCTGTGCCCTCAGACCCTGCTGGTTTAGGTACTCCGGGGCATCAACTCTGCATGAGTCTCGGGCCTGAAATGTATGGTTGTAACACCTGTCAGTTGACTCTGTCCATTGTCTATTCTTCCAGAGAACTCACCTGCCTCAGCCTCTGGGAGGAGGGCAGCAAGAACTTGGTGCTAAAGAAAGAGCCGGTGCCCAAAGGGCTGGAGACCCCCTGCTACCCTATCCCTGGCCTCCTAGGCTCCTGAGCTGAGGACATGGGCTTCATAGGCCCACGTAGGATAAAATGCCAGAGTAAAAAGGGAGTTCAGGGATCATTTGGGGAGTGAAGAACCACAGGTTAAGGGAAGTGACAATTTCTGTGTTTTTTTCCATAGCCCACCCCAGGCCCTAATGTCTTAGGCAGAAAGGTGAAGATGTTT
>PVIC010007170.1:0-51702 GCA_004025085.1 Thryonomys swinderianus | reverse complement strand
AAAAAAAAAAAAAATTATGAATCAAAAGAATCACTGTGAAAGATGACAGAATAGGCCACCCCAAAAATAATGCTTCTTTTGGGCATAAAGCTATTTTCAGCTAAAGGTACTTGAAAAACAGCAGGTCCAAGAAAGGTGCTCTGATTCTCCCTTTTCTTGTTGAAAGCAAATAAAACTCATGTGAAAGATGTTCTCCCTAAACCAAGAAGAAAAAGTGCTTCTATTGGGCTGGAGATTTAGCTCAGTGGTTCCGGTGCCTGCCTTGCAAGCGGAGGTCTTGAGTTCGATCCTGGTAACCACATACAATGCTGGGCGTGGAGACTCACACCCACCAGCAATCAATACCACATACCACAGTGCCAGGCGTGGTGGCTCACGCCTGTAACCCCAGCACTCGGGAGGCAGAGACAGGAGGATTGCTGAGTTCAAGGCTTGCCTGGGCTACATAGTGAGCTCAGGGCCAGCCTGAACTACAAAGTGAGACCCTGTCTCAAAAAAAAAAAAAAGTGCTTCTATCATCAGAGATGGAGTGGGCCTACAATACAGACCTTGTTAAAATAACTCTTACCTTCTTTTGGACTTCCAATGTATTTTAGCTACTTTTCTACAACTGCCTGTTCACATATCACAGAAGCATTTAGTTTTTGCTATGTCTTTGGATCTTTATTTCTTGTGGAGACACCTGTGTACATCTGTACACTTTCTCCTGATCATCTGTTCTATGTTTTTACCCTGAAGCCCAGCTGTAGACCCTAAGTTCAGGTAAAGTTCACCTCATGTACAATGTGTTCTTTTGGAAACTTTCATGATTTCTTCCCCTTTGGCTGGGGGAAGGGTGAGTGAGTGAGCTTCATCAGAGACACATTCAGTATGTGGTATCCAACACCAGCATCACCTCGCATGCCAGGCAGCCATTAACTGGGACAAGGGAGGGACAGCATCTGAAGATGCTCTTGCAGGAACAGCAGTGGATGTGTTGGAGGAGAGCTGTGAGCAGGAATTAGTGAAATTTTCTCATTACCTGATGCAGTCAGCTTTTAGCTTCTTAAATTTTCTTTCCTCTTAAAAGAAAGACAGCTTTCAAATTATGTCAGGAACCAAAGGGAGCCATTTATTGTAGACATTTATTTCACACACAGGTTTTCAAGAAGACAGCTAAGTGAACATTAACACAAAACAATGACAGAAATGCATTCGTACTTGGCCTCAGATGGCCAAGGGCTCAGTCACACAAGGTTGCTCAGCACTCCTTCCACTGGGGCTCCCCAGCTCTCTCATCATGGATTCTGGTCTGTCACTGGGCACTAGATTTCACAAAATAAACTCTTCACTTCAGCTACTTGCTTTGGCCTATCAGGGTGCCTAAGTGGGTGAGTGCTATTGAACATGAGTGATATGTCCCTTCTCCTTTGTGAGCACTTCCTTGGCTGGCCTTGCTGTCACACTGTCCCTTTCCTGCACATGAAGCAGACTGAGTATGGCCCAGAGGCTCCATGCAGTGGGGGGCCAGGCTGGAGCTTGGACTCGCAGTCTTTCTGCCACCTTGACTTGGCTCTGAATGTGAGGACCTGAGCAATCTTGGCGATAAAGTCCACCTTCTCAAAGAGAGGCCATGATGTGTCACACAGTACTTAGCAAGTGGTATTCACAAGACTAATGTTTTTTGGCTTTTGGTCTAACGCTCATTCCACAATGTTAGGCTGCCTTAAGCTGCTTATGTATGTGTGAATTTATTCTCTTAAAAAAACCCAACAACTAAGGTTTCCTTCCAGATGAATCAGGTTAAATATTTAATAAAATAATCAGTGACAATTAGAGGTATTTATGAGATTAATATTAAGTAGGAAAAATTAATCTAGTTTCTAAAATGCCTTAGATATCAGAGAATAAAACGTTTGTTTATATGATTTTTTAAAAAATAGGATTTGAGGCAATTTCCAAAAAGGAAGGTAGAATTAAATAAATTCAGGTTTAGGTAGTTGACGGAGGTGGCTTTTCTTGGGCTTTCTAGCAGCCAGAACAAAGAGGGAAAAGCAGTAAGTCATAAAATCACAGTGTTTTGTAATTTTTTTTTTGGATGAGAATCAAAGTAATCCCTAGTACTGAGATCTAGAAAAAATTTTTTCTTATGGATCTTCGTAAAGGCGATGTTATGTGTATAAAAGACAAACTACTTAGAACTATGATTATTCATTTTAACTTTCATGTCTCAGTTGAAAGACAAAATGCAAGGAGACAGTAACCTTGGACTAAAATGGTAAGATCTATTTAGTTAAAATAGAGACAGATTCATTTAAGCATGCCCACAGCCCATTTACAATTAGAAATGAAGCAGGGAACCTAACTCCTGCCTCAACTTGATTCCAGACATATGAGACTATTCCACCAAATGGGAATAAGGCTTTCTACCTTTCCTATCACTGGGGAAGCATGAGAGACAGCAGTATGAGATTTGTAATTTAGAGAAACTGTCCAGTAAGTGAAGGTGATTTCTTCCTCACTGACCTTGTGTAACTGACATGGACATAATGGGGATTACTTTTTGTCTCAATGTGTCCTTGATCACACTGTAATATTCTTAAATATAGGCATCATGCTCCTTTTAAAAATTTTTGTATACCCCACCGTAGCTAGAACATGGTCTTACATGTTACAGTGCTTACTAAATATTTAGGAATATATCATCTACTTTCCTGAATCATGCTTCCATATAATTATCAATCCTGTGTACATATTACTAAGTGATGATTTATATTAATGTTCATCTCCTCTAGAGTTGGAATTCCAGAACATCTACACAATATAAGCACAAGCCCACTGGCACCACACACATCTTACTGTGCTAGGCACAATACCAACATGAAACTGCATGTACCATTAGAAGTCTATAATTCAGACAACACAGAGAAAATCAAATGTTTATGTGAACAATCAGAACATTTCCAGTAAATCAGAAACATTCACCAATGTTTACCTGAGTCACCTGCCTTCTTAACGGACTACACCCTATCCATAAATTGGGTTTCTGTTGATAGTGCCTCCCTTCCTTGGTACTATGCTGAACAGCTTTCAAAAGATTCGAATATACCTGAAAGAAAAGTACTATCCTTAGGTGCCTTCAAATAAAACAGCATTTGACAAAGAAAGGGAGAGATAAAAACAAAAAATAATCTACATATAGTCCTGACTCTTGTTATTTTTCCTTTAAACTCATGACTTTTCCCAAGGCAAAGCTACTCTAGGTTAGATATGTATTAAAGGTATAAATGTCAGAGGCCTCATCCTAGCCATTGGCTTTGAGAGATCAAATCCCTGGGTTTCATCTGTAATTACATACATGAGTTAACAATGCCCCCATCTAAACCACTACCCACATTTACTGTGGTGGTGCTGTGGGGTTATCAAAGAGATTTTTCAGACAAACAAAATGGGAAAAACGAAGATGGCATTCTGGAATGGAAGTTTCTATAAATATTTCCACTTTCACTTAGTGAGCTGCAGAGTTGTAAAATTAATCAGGGCTGTACAGTTAGGTTTATAACCCTGTGAAAAAGGAATCTAAGTCTCAGATATAGAGACTAGTATATCTAACAACTGGCCTTGAAAGTGTTGGTTTGGACTGAGGTGACTATGATCTAAATCAATCCTAAGTCCACTAAATGCTTCAGGCCTCCATCTCCCTTCTAGCATATTCTCTTATGTGGGCTGAGGTATAAAATATGCCAACATACCACTTGTATTCTAGGTAAGTGCCAGAGAAACTACAGGGTAGAACTATAGTGTTTCTGAAATCCTACTTTAATGAAACACACCAGAATCATGGATCCTATCTGATCCACAGATAGCATGGTGGTTTAGTAAGTCAGGTGAAAGCACCTTGAACAATTAAGAGGTAAAAATAGGTCTTATGAGAAATAGCAAGAGGAACATCCTGGGATTGCTTGGGGGCTAGAGAAGCAGTGGCCACAAGGCTGTAAGTCTTCAAGTACAGAAGGTGATGACAGAAGGTGAGCCATTAGTAACACTACTTCAGTGACAACACAGACAATCTATCCTAGCTATCTGGATTGACTTCTAGACAAAAAGGGCACTGTATCAGTTATCTTAGGGAGGCTATACAATGCTCACTCTCCTTTTGTATCTTCAAAATAGGTTGATCTAATATAGTTGTGATCAGATTCATGAAAGTTCTACCCAAATGTGAAATTCTGTTATCAAGCTGCATCCAGGATCTCATGTAGTAGATAATAACATCAACAAAAATCTTATGAGCATTTATCTCCTTGAAGACACTTCTCACCCATGCAAAAGGATCTTGAATGTTTCTGAATTTAGGAATCCAACAGCAGTGACCTCAATTGAAAATAACTTCATTCTGAACTCAGACAATGTGTCTTCTCCACTCTACTACACAGATGTAGAGAAACAGGGGAGGGAGAGATGACCAAATTAGAGGCAGAGGACAGAACAGGATAAAAATCTTATGTAATCTCAAATTTATCATGAGAATTACACTATGACAAGACTACTTCTGTGAGTGAGGCTCAATTAAGATGGCTAAAGGGGCTCATCATCAAAATGTTTTCCTGAAGTCATCAGTCTTCCCCTTCAGTGGGTTCTCTGGGGGATACACAGAGGGAAGGTGTGGCAGAAGCTTTTCTCTAACATGAACTTCTCTGTGTTTGGAGAGAACAGAACTCTTACTGAAACGCTTTCCACAGTGGGCACATCCATAGGGCTTCTCTCCAGTGTGGATTCTCCGGTGTTCTCGAAATCTTGTGCAGTTATTGAAACTTTTCTCACAGTCCACACATTTGTAGGGATTCTCTCCAGTGTGGACTCTGCGGTGAGCACTGAAATGAGAACTGTTGGTGAAACTTTTCCCACACTCTCCACACTGATAGGGCTTCTCACCAGTGTGGGTTCTCTGATGAATAATAAGACTAGAGCTTTGACTGAAGCATTTTCCACACTCCCTGCATCTGTAGGGCTTCTCTCCTGTGTGGATTCTCTGGTGGGCTCCAAAATTGGAGGAGTCATTAAAGCTTTTCCCACAGTCAAGACATTTGAAAGGCTTTTCTCCTGTGTGGATCCTTTGGTGTCTGATTAGGCTCCTGCTTCTACCAAAGCACTTCCCGCAGACACTACACTTATAAGGGTTCTCCTTCTGGTGAGTAATTCGGCACATAAGACGAGCATTCCTTCCAAAGTTTTCTCCATATTTGAGAAGTCTGTAGGGTCTCCTCCCTATAAAAGGCCTCTGATGCATCACAGCTTTCCCTAGATCTCTAGGCTGGGTCATCAGTTTTCCCTGTCTAATGCTTTGAAGGTTTTCCCATTGTCTTCCTGAGATGCATTCCCTTTTGCAGTATCTGCTGGGATCAGTGTTTTGATCAACAACTCTTTTAGATTTATCTATTAATGCCCTATATGGTCCTGTGTCCTTATATATTACCTGTGTTGGATCCTCCTTGGTGCTACTTCCAATTTCAAAATCTGAAAAAAAATACAAATTTAACACCAGTTCTGTATTAACAACCAGGCACACAATCTTTAGCATACTATGATCCCTCTATATTGCATGGGCCTTGGGTTTTGTGACTCTTTTCTGAGATGTCTTATTTTCCTTCAGTTACATGAACAGGCCAGTGACACCCACTACAAAGTAGATCTTCATGTATGTTTCTGAATAGAGTTATTCTATATTCCTATCCTGATTAACTGGGAAGCAACTTGATTTGTCTCCCAGAAACTCCACTCTTAATTCAGGGGTTCCCAACCCCTGTTCTACAGATGAGTACTAGTCTGGTCATACAATAGGGGGTGAGCAGCTGGTAAATGAGCAAAGCTTCATCTGTATTTATAGCTGCTTGCCACAATACCTGAAGCTCCTCCTTTGTAAGATTAACAGTGGCATTAGATTATCATAGAACTTTGAATCTTATTGTAAACTACATTTGGGAGTTGAGAGATCTAGGTTGTGTGTTCCTTTGAGAACGAATCATCCCAAACTTGCCCTCTACCCCCTGGGGAAAATTTTTCTTCCATGAGAAATTCAGGAATCATTATTCTAATTCATACTATTTTCATTATTTCACATTGTACCACACTACACCACTCTTTGCAGTAGATTTTAGTAACTATGTCTAAACTTCTCAAGGAATTTCTAAATTCACAAGTGTCAGAATGATGTCCTACCCAAGATCACTTTTTTCTTCTCAGGTGTTCTTGCCACTTTTTTTTGTTTTTCTCCAGTCAGCACAAATTCCAATCTTAATCTACCCTGTTCCCAAAGCTGGAATTACTTTCTCTTTATTCTTTTACCTACATCCACATTCACTACAAGGTATATTTTGGATATAGCTTTTCTGAGAGGTTTTCTGGACAGAGACCATAATATCAAGAGATACAGCTTTGGAATTGCACAGCTCTGATCTGAATCCATCTTGGTCACTCATTAACCATGTGACTTTTTATTAACTATTATTGAAAAGTATGAAGAAATAAAGCCTGCAGCATGAATGATGAACTTCTGCCAACCTCTTACCTGCCTTGAACAATGATCTATGTATGACTAATTCTGTTTTATCCCTATTCTTACAAACTCCTTAGACACAAATTTTAGAAGACACATATGTCTTTTATAAGAATTTCATAAGCTGAATAATTAAAGCCCAGTCTAGGTTTGTTTAATTCCCAGAACTGTGTTCTCAAGTGTGTGCTAGACTGCCTTGTTTCTCCTTGTTAGTTTCAACATTGTCTTTCTTCTACACATTCAAATGAAGCTGCTAAAAATGCTCAAAGCCAAGTGGGGAAGCTGTGACAAGGGCTGGGGTGACAAGGGTATTCTTCAGTCAATTCATTAACTTTAGCAAAAAGGTCTACCAGTAGTATTTTTCACTTAGGAGTTCTTTTGAAGTTTTCTCATTTGATCTGACACTGTACTGGGATTTGAAGGATGTTATAGACTAGTAGATAACTCAGACAGAGCCTGATAATTTGATGATAGGTCTGGAGGTTATTTTAAGAACAGGATTTATAAGGCCTTTATCTCCAGAGTTATCAAAAGCAAGGTTACATGGAAATTACCCTTTATACTGCAGTTTCTCACATGAATACTGCCAGGACATATATATGAACACTCTTCTCTAATGTGTCTGGACATTATTTTCTCCTGGCAGGGCCTTAGTTTCCCAATCAATTCAGGCAATACTGAATTAATTGCTTTGAGAAATCAGTCCCAAACTACCTCCTATGTTCTTATGTATGTGAGATCTTCAGAAAGACAGAACTTCCATTCTTTTCTTTTCTTTTTTTTTTGAGACAGGGTCTCGCTTTGTAGTTTAGGCTGGCCCTCAGCTCACTATGTAGCCCAGACACACCTCAAACTCAGCAATCCTGTCTCTGCCTCCCGAGTGCTGGGGTTACAGGCATGAACCACCACACCTAGCATTGTGGTATATGGTATTGATTGCTGGTGGGTTGAGTCACCATGCCCAGCATTGTAAGTGGTTACTGGGATCGAACTCAGGACCTTGAGCTTGTGAGGAAGGAACAGGAACCACTGAGCTAAATCTCCAGCCCAGAACTTCCATTCTTCAGAAGCTCACTACTTGTGGGGAGGTCCAGAACATGTAAAGTGTCTTGTGCCATATAACAGAGACAATCTGTGGGAGTCAAGAAAGAATTTCAATATGGAGATGTGAAGAGCCAAGGACATTTAAAGTAGAGGAACATGATGAAGTAAGGTTTAGATGTGAACGCTTAAGTGATGTGTAGGGAGTAGTGAGTAGTTTTGAATAAACATAGTGTGGAAAGAAAATATGACTACTAAGATGAGAAGCAAAAGATGAGCTCAGATTAAGAATAGCATAGAACCTTAATAAAGAGGTAGGTGAGGCCATCTAGTTTGGAGACTTCTACAATGGTCTAGGCAAGAAACAGCAACACTGAACTAGGGTCATGGCTATGGCATCTGAAGAAGAGACAGACAGATGTGACAGTCTACAATGTGATAAGCTAAAATGGTTATCTGCCTAGATGTAAATGATGAATGAGAAAGTATTACAGTTTCCCCTAAAATCTGAATCTGGGTAAGCTGTAGGAGAACACAGGAAGAGCTGCCATATGAGATGAAAGATGGTAATTTTAGTTTTAAATATCTTAAGTCTGAGCCATCAATGAGATATGCCTGTGAGGGGATCCAGTAGTCAGTGGGAAATGAGCTGGCAGAGATCAGGACCAGAAGATAGTCTCTTGTTTTGTCTCTTTTTCTTCATGTACATCATATAACTGTGATAAATTTCTAATATGCAGTTATGAATACATACCTTTCATCCAAGTTTTTATTCTAATGTGCATTTCCAAGTTCTTCCACAGAGGATACAAAACACTGACTGATAAAAACCAAGGATGAGATCCCAAAGACTGAGTTATCACAGTGTGAGGAAGTGAGTACCTCCTCTGAATGGAAGTATCTTGAGAACAGGACCTGTGTCATTCATTCTATCTTTCCTGTTTCTCAAATGGCACACGGTACTCAAGTACCTGCTGAATGAGGTCATGTGTCAGATCTATAGATTTCCCAGTAAGTCACACTTTTTCCTCTTTAAGACTAACATCTTCAATGATCCTTACCATTTGAAGTTTGCAGTAGACCTGGAGGTCCCTGGAATTCTCGTTCTTGTATAACTTCTTCCTCACTCACTTGCTCACTGCCTGAATCTTCTATTACTGCTTCCTGGGAGAGTTCCTCAGGTTCCCAGCCTGTAGGTTCTTGGGGTTCCACCTCAATAGGCTCTCTTTCATGCCTTGAGACTGACAGGACTTCTACTGGGCTATTGGTGGAAGGGACAGATGCCCGAGAATTAATCAGGGCATCCATCTCCTTGTAGAATGCACAGGACTCTAGCACATGACCATTCTTCACTTTGCGGTAACTCTTCTGAAGGCTTTTGAACTTGGTTCGGCATTGTTCAGGTGTCCGGAGGAAGCCATACTCTCGAAGCTGTTCAGCTACAGCTCCATACAACTTGCTCTTCCGATGACAAGCTTGAAGTGCTTCATAAAATCGAGTCTCACGAAGGATATCAAGAAAAGTCTTTGTTTCTTCATAGCCCCAGTGCACACCTGCCATTCAAGAATAAAGATCAAAGATATAAGAAAATCAGCTTACAGCCTCTATATAGTACAAAACAGTAAGAGTAAAAATAATCCCATTCATACTAGCATCAGAATATATAACTAGGAGTAAACTTTGTAAAAATGAGGTCATTACAAAATTGAAAGATACAGACCAACTAGAAATAATGAAGCAATGTATTTTTAGATAGGCTGATTCAAATTGTACAGATTATCAATAGTAATTAGTAATAAAGGTCTGGAACCCACAAAAGGAACTTCCTCCTCCTAAGTTCCCATCACTTGTTTTTTGTTTTTGTTGAGACAGAATCTCACTGTAATTCAGCCTGGCCTTAAACTCAAACTGTGTAGCTCAGGCTGGTCTTAAACTCATGGAAATCGTCCTGCCCCAGCCTCTTAATTCTGGGATCACAGGCATGCACCACCAGGCCTGGATTCTTTAATTACTTTTCCTTTACAAGAAGAGCTATGTCCATAGTAGTTCTCAATCCTCAGTGAATGTTCTACTTTTGAGAGATGATATGCTGTGTATAATCAGTGTTCTCTTCTAAGACAGAATAGAACCTCTAAATATAATTTGATAAATATGCTTTCTCTTTTCCTTTACAAGAGCTATATCCATAGTAGTTCTCAATCCTCAGTGAATGTTCTACTTTTGAGAGATGATATGCTGTGTATAATCAGTGTTCTCTTCTAAGAACAGAATAGAACCTCTAAATATAATTTGATAAATATGCTTTCTGGAAAAGTGTTTGCCATCTTCAGTCTTTACTGAGTGATCTCTTCTAGTTGAGATCACGCCCAAAAGCTCCACCTAAATGTTTATGAATTTTCAAACTGGTGACTATCTGTACATGCATAATCAATCTTCCCATTTTTTCAGCAGAATTATTTATTTTGTACTCTCAGATCTAGCTCGGTCTACCTTTCCATTCTATCTAAGAAGTAATCATCTAGTGCTGGGGTGGTGGCACAAGCCTGTGATCCCAGCACTCTGCAGGTTGCAGCAAGAGCATTGCTCTGAATTCAAGACCAGCCTAGGCTACATAGTGAGTTCAGATATAGTCTGAACTACATAGTGAGACCCTGTCTCAAACCCCACACCCATAAAAGAATTCACCATCTCTTAGTAAGCAGAAGTAAAGAAGACATTATTAGCAACAGTCATACTAGGAATACTGTATTACAGCATTTGCAGTGCACCCTCATCTCTACATTCCACCAAACACTAATAAAAGGCCAGGGAGGTATTCTTTGTCACACATAGAAAATGAGAAAGCTGATGCCCAGCAAAGTTAAATGATTATTAACAGGCAGTTTAATTTGGTATGTTCTCCAAATATTTAACACTAGCTTTCTTCTGCATGGTGTAACTTTCTGTGTTTTTTATTTTATTTTATTTTGTGGGGATTGAGTTCAGAGCCTTATACTTGTTAGGCAAGCGCTCTCCCACTGAGTTACATCCCCAACCCTCTTCTCAACCTTAGCGTCTGTGTTCTTAGTCCTGTAAACTTGTACCTAGTGCTATATTTGGATTGATATTTACCATATTTTTTCTATTTGAGTTATCTATGTTTTTTCTACTTTGTCTTTTTATGTTAAAGAGTTATATTTCATTTTTTCACTCTTTTAACTTTGAAGTTACATTCTTTTATTGTTATCTTAGGTAGTATAATAGTACACCTTTAATTAGTAACAATCCAATGCAACTCATTGCTTTACTCTAGTTCTCAAATACTAGATCCTTAGACCTTTCTAACTCCTTTTATTTTCTATCCACAAAGCCATAAATATTGAAAATCCATGCTCTGCTAACAAAGAATACTCCATGGTCACTTACTGCTGGTACATTGCAGTGGAGACTGCAGCAAACACCTGAGAGTACCTCCAGTTACAGGTTCACATCACAGTGAAAGTGGCAGGCATGTGTGACAGTACTCTGTAGGTTTGGTTGCTGCTCATTTACTATGTGCCTTTTCCACACTGTCTTCTTTCCTACTCTGTTTTCACACTAGGAAAAATATACAATTCTTACCACTTAGGTTTTGAAATAAGACAGGGGTACCATGAATTTCAGGCTTGTGGATAAATTCGGTGTGCATTTCATCACCATCAGACTCTTCTGCAGCTTCCTCCTCCACCAAAGTGATCTGTTGTTTAGCACGAAGGCCAATTCTTTTTAATCTGGGGAGAGATATAATCTCCTTTGCCTTATCAGCAGATGAAGCATGGGCTGCAGGGTTCAGCAAAGCATCCATGTCCTCAAAGAAGGCACAGGGCTCTAGCATGTGGCCATTTCTTACTTTCCGATAGCTTTTCTGAAGGCTTTTGAACTTGGTGCGGCACTGTTCTGGTGTGCGGAGGAAGCCACACTCTCGTAACCATTCAGCCACAGCACTATAGACCTGGCTGTTTCTGGGACAAGCCTGAAGTGTTTCATAAAAGCGAGACTCCTTGAGAATTGCAAGAAAAGTCTTAGTTTCCTCATAGCTCCAGTGGACACCCGCTATTTTCTCATCTTCTATACCCCACTGTTGCTGATCTCTCCATGTTTTGCCGGCATTCCTTGCAGGGATCTGAATAGCATGAACTGACTTTTCCTTGACATAAGTGCTTCGTAGGATATTTCTTTTATTTGAGGCATGTAGGCCTACAGTCCATGGTTGTTTTCTTCCTTCCAACTGGGTTATCTTGTTAGATGGAGACACTGTATTTCCTATAGCAAGGGAAATATATTTCACAGAAGGCACAGATGCCATTATTGTACAACTCAAATCTTCTGCTGTAACATCTCCTCTTGGACCATTTGTTTACACCAGAGCTTTCCTCAGTCATGACAATAAGTATGTAGTAGTCTTATGACTTCTGTGGCACAATCATCTACTAATGCTATTATGTTATTTCTCATGTATATACCACTTCTTAGTCGTTAAAAGAATAATTGAAGGGTGAGAAGCATATTTTATTACCTCTGATTTTCTCTCAGTAGTCAACACTGTGTAAAGTTCAGAGTATATTACTAATCAGTATTTGTTACTTAGAAATCATGCTTGTATTTCACCCAACATCACTTCCTTGTTCACCTCAACATACAAACATATATACACGCTGGAGTTATGAGAGAAAAGAAGGAAGAATTCTGTATAAATTGTACTCCAATGGTACTGACATACAAACAGAAACAGAAGAAGAGAATGGAAAGCCCAGAAGTAAATCCATATAATGTCAACTAACTTTTGACAAGGGTACCAAGAATATACCATTGGGAAAAGATGTAATATTCAGTAAACAGTGCTAGGAAAACTGAATATTCATCTGCAAATGAGTGAAATTGGACCTGTCTTACAGTAGTCACAAAAATTAACTCCAAATATATTAAAGACTGAAACAGAAAGCCAAAGATCATAAAAATGCTAGAAAAGCCACAGGTAAAAAGTTCTTTGACACTGAACTTGGACATTTTTTGAGAACTGCTACCAAAAGCATAGATAACACAAGCAAAAATAAACAACTGTGAATATATTAAACTAATATGCTTCTGCATAGCAAGGGAAACAATTGACTAAGTGAAGGGACAACTTGGGACATATTGAAGAGACAATTGTGGGAAATATTTCTAAGTCATATATCAGAGGTTAATATATATCAGGGGTTATATATATCAGGGGTTAATATCTAAAGCACACCACGAATCACTATAAAGTATGATAGAAATCAATCAATCAATCAATCAATCAATCAGTCTTCATTAAGAATGTGCAAAGGATCTGTTAAGACATTTTCCCAAAGGAGATACATAAGATATACAGGTTCATAGAAAGGCATTTAGTACCACTAATAGGGAAAAGCAAGTCAAAACAACAAGAGGTTATTATATTACACCTATCAGAATTGCTAACAACAGAAAGATAAAAGGTAAATGCTGAAAAGAATATGGGAAAAATGGTACTCTATACACTATTGGTGGCAATGCAAACTGGTACAGCCACTGATACATTATGGAAGTTCCACAAAAAATTAAAAATAGAACTACCACATGATTCAACAATCCTACTGCTGGGTATACATCTGAGGGAAATCAAATCACTATTTTGAGGTATTTCCATTATCATGTTCACTGTAGCATTATTCATAATGGCCAAGACACAAAAACAACTCAGATGTCTTTCAATGGATGGACAAAGAAATGTGAATATAAAGACAATAGGCTATGTATGAATGCATATATGTATATGTCAATCAAATGGAGTATTATTTACCATAAAAACAAAGAAATACAACTATTTGTAACACCCTGGATGGACCTAGAGTGCATTATGCTAAGTAAAATAAACCAGACAGAGAAAGATAAACAGCACTTGACTGTATTTATATGTAGAATCTAAAAACGTTGAACTCAGGTGAGGTGGTGGTTGCCAAGGACCTTGGGAGAGGGGTAACAGAGAGATGTTGGTAAAGAGTTGTAAGCTTTCCATTACAAGAAAAATAAGTTCTAGAGATCTGATGTATAGCAAATTACTATAGTTAATAATATTGTACTGTACTGTTGAAATCTGCTGAGAGTAGATATTTTTTGAGATAGGGTCTCACTGTATAGTTCAGGCTGGCATCAAACTCATAGCAATCCTACTACAGCTTCCCAAGGGCTGAGATTATACTGTGCACCATCATGCCTGGCATGAATAGATTTTAAGTGTCCAGACCCAGTTAACTACATGAGGCAATGGATATTTTAATTAATGTAATTGTGGTATTTTATAATATTATATAAAATAATCAAGTTTTACATCTTGAATATATATAGTTTTGTCAGTTATATCTCAATAAAAATTGGAAAAAATTTTGGCCAAAAACTTAATTTTCAAACAAAAACTCAGAGGACCTCAAAATGGCACATAGTGAAGAAATAAAGTGAAGTTTCTCTGCTTAAGGAGGTTATGGGGGGGGTACAAAAAAGCTTTGTAAATTAGTTTCATGGTATGAGGCACATCAAATATACATTTTTTTTTCCTCAAAGGAGACTGAAATACGTTTTTTGTTATCTGAAAGGGAAAATAATTTGTGACTCTGTGTTGTAAAGTCATTGGTACAGGTATATTTTCCATAAATGTGTGTTGAAAACAAAATATTCATTAACTAAAAAAGAACTTTTGGAGACTTGTTGCTAGTAAAGTTAACAGGAAATGATTACAGGAGCAGGAAGCAAATTGAGAGTTTGCTGCTTTATAGTACTGATGAGATGAGATCAATACCACTTAAATTTGAATCCTAGCCTTACTATTTACATTACTTTTTGACTAATGGAAGTTTTTTTTAACCTCTCAGCCTGTTTCCTAAGGAATAACATCTACCCAAATTGCTGCTGGAAAAATTAAGTAAGTAATCATGTGTAAAGTATCCAATGCTCATTAGGGATGTAAAAAATTTAGTTATCTTCTTCACATAATATGCATAAGAGCTAAAAAAATTTTAGAGAAGCAACATCAAGTCAAACCCTTCTGGAAGAAATCTGGGGGTGGAGATTTGCTCTTTACTTTTTACGTGTGAGAAGTAGGTATGAGGCTAGTGTAAGCTCCAATATCTGTATAGTTTAGAAAGGCAAAGGAAATAAGTCAGGTGGGTAGAATGGAAACATTGGCAATTAGGCATGAGCCCTTTACTCAGTTTTGGTCAGTTGTCTCTGTCTAGGAAGTGAGCTCATGGTGTCTGATGTATTGTTTTCCAAGACACATTGGAAATCCAGATTTATAAACTAACTATAAATTAAACATTGTGCAGGCCAAAATACATGTATGTGCCAGATTCAGCCCTTGAGCCATTAGTTTATAATCTACACCTCCTCCCCCTCAATCCAGGGTAGATGTCTTTGACCTTCATTTCTCCATATGAAATTATACATGAAAGGGTTAGGATAAATTTAAATTCTGAAAGTATGGTTCCATCCCACTAGGGGCAGATTTTACTAAGGACAGTCTGGATGTCACATGAGCCAACGAAATGCTAGAAACACACATTGTGTACACAACTAGGCAGATGTCTGCACTGTCAGCTATTTTTCAAAGGTTGTTTTAGCCAAAGTGGTGACTAATGCCTGTAATCCCAGGACTTGGGAGGCACAGGCAGGATTGCTGAGTTTGAGGCTTGCCTGGGCTATGAGCACAGGGCTAGCCTGAATTACTGAACTACAAAGCGAGACCCTGTCTCAAAAAAAAAAAAAGGCTGTTTTTGGTTACTTTTAAATGTTTTAATGGATTTCTAATAATAGGCTGTTGGTGTGCCTTCATCTATTCAATTAGATGTGGCTCATTTCACAATCTCTAATGTTTATGTATAGCATGTCCAAAGAACCTTCTGTGATGATGGAAATGTTCTATAAATATGCTGTCTGATATGGTTGTTAAATACCTTAGATATAGCCACTGTCAAAAAAGGAATTACATTTTATCTATTTTTAATTAATATAATACATTTAAATTTAAATAGCCCCATGTGGCTATGGCTACTATTAGACAGCAAAGGATTACAGTATCTCTAATTTATACAACTTAGATCTGTTGGTTATAAATTGGCACTGGTGCACAATATAATTTTATTCATAAGTAGAGTTTGACTTTTTTTTTTTTGAGACAGGGTCTTGCTTTGTAGTTCAGGCTGGCTCTCAGCTCACTATGTAGCTCAGGCAAGCCTTAAATTCAGCAATCCTCCTGTCTCTGCCTCCTGAGTGCTGGGACTACAGGTGTGAGCTACCACGCCTGGCACATTCTTAAATTTTTAAGATTTCTATTCATACAATAAATATGGATTTACATGTAAATGACATGTCAGGTGCCTCTGTGCTAGGTGTTGGGGTTACTATTATTAAATAAAGACAAATCCTAAAAAGATTTTGTAATTTTACGAAGCTTTTAGTTTAATGGATGTATGTATTTATTTCTATAATTTCTACAGGTACATAACAGTCACATATTACTCCTCTATAATCTCTTAATTACTGAGTTATTGGAATTTTTTTTTACTGGAGGAAGGGAATAGGTGAGAACATGGATAATGATTACACTAAATGACCATGATCATCTTGTAAGCATTACAATTATATCTATTACATTATCTGTAAGAATGAATACATAAGCAATCTCCAGGTCTTTTACTTCTAAAGAATCCTTACCCAGGGAGTCTGTGTTCCCAACATTCTCCTTCCTGATTTCTCGGTAGAGGTCTCTGTGAACAGGGATCTGATGCACAGTCTTTTTGTGGGGAAAACCTCTTATCATGTGGACATCTTTCACTGGTTCCTGTAACAAGACTAACATCAGTGACTCCAAAATAAATGCCTGGGTCTTCAAAGGATGAATGGTCATGAAAAAAAGCAGAGAAAGCACTTAAAGAAGAATTGAAGCAGTCAAGTGTGCACTGTGTACCACATGAAGCAGAAGATATGGTAAAGAATCACAAGATAAGCTGATGTAAGAAGTCCAGCAAGGAGTCCCATTACTTGGATGGCTGGGTATGATCTTTTCTGGAAGATGAGTGAGGGGGAAAATGTTTCCTGGAGGGAGTACAAAAATTTGGGGATAAAGGAGGCACAGGAAATCATTGTGCCTGAATTCTCTAAGGAAGGAAGGGAGCCAGAGAGGACAATCATAATTTACCTGGGACCCAGCAGGAAGATGTGTGGTGGTTGCCTCCTGATTTATGGTACTCCATTCAACAGCAGGTGCAGGAACCCAGGGAGAAGATCGAACTATAAAAACAGAAAAAATTCAGTATTTTGAGCTGTAGCCCTTTCATTCTTGTTCTTCATAGGAAATGACATGTATTAAAGCCACCTTACATAAACTGATGATTTTTTCAATGAGTTCAGAGCAATGCTCCAAACTATAACACCTTAAAGTCAGGCTTGTAAACTCAAATGTTTTTGGGGGAAGGCAGGAAAAGTACCTGATGGAAAGAGCCTGGTTGGGAACATGAGGATCTGAAGAGTACACGCACTGTTGAAAAAGCATGGCCAAAGCTCCACTGATGCTTTTGTGTAAGATTGGTCAGTGGTAGGGGCAAGGCTTCTAATTTTTTCTAAGACACACCAATGTAGACTTTTAGGAAATCCCAAATCTTAAATCCTGAGAACTAAAAGCAAAATAAAACTTCCAAACAAAAACTATTTGTAAGTAAACCAAAACAAGTCTGGTTTGGTGTGTAAGTCAACAGCCTGCACACTTTAGTGTAAATTAACTCCCTATGAATAACAATTGTCAGAAAGAACTTAGGAAACACAGATACATAATAATCAACAAATATAGGCATATGCATCTTTTAAGGGCAGGATAGATAATTTTTATATTTGTGGTCTAACTTCTCTGAAACTCACTAAAGAAAATTTTAAGAATAACTATCAAAGAGAAGAAGACACAGAGGGGATGGGGTAGTAAAAATGGTTAATATGCAATATGTACACATAGCACTTCTCCAATTACACACTGCAAATATATATTAATAAAAATACATTAATAAAAACGATTATTTATTACCAAGAAAAACTTGTTTTGTTAATTTCTACACAGCAAGTCAAATCATTTCCTTGGAAATATTCCTTGAAACACAGCTGAAATCACAGATTTTCCTCAAAATTTCTATCCTCTGTACCCCAGTCAATATCTCAACAGAAAAAACCTTTTCACTTTTAAAATTCCTTATCACTTTGAGATGGCAAAAGCCAAATATACCATAAATAGGTATTTGCTAGACTAAACATACCACCTACTCATTGGAGCTACCTGATGCACATGATTGAAGGAGTTCTGATGCTAATGAGCTCACTGGAAAATTCAGAATCCACCAGTGTTTGTAGTGCATCCTGTCATGCACAATATGAACTTGTGGAGGGTACAAAGGTAGAGCATGGGATAGTGAATCATCTTTTGGTGAATGGTTGTAGAAGTCAGGCCCAGTTGAAACTTAAAAATAATTATGTCATTATGGGAGGGAGGAAATTAACATATACTGAGCACTGTTACACATTAGACATGCTACATTTAATCTATAGGGATAATTTGTTATTACAAACAAGAAAATGGAAAGTTTGAGGAGTTAAGTGACCTGACCCAAGGCTACACAGATAAAGTGGAAGAACTAGGGCTAGAACCTCAGTCTGTACACCTTTAAGGCCTAAGCCCTTAATCAGTATGCATTCATGCTCTTTTTCCTATTTCTTGCCAAGATTATACAGAGAGGACAGAAAAGAGATACAAAGTCTTTTGCCTATAGGTCCAAAGATCTCTTCATTGAAGAGATGGAGAGAAACTTAACTAGGAAGAAAAATTGATTCATTTGCTTATATTGGACTGAATCCATTCGTGTGCAGGATAGCGGTAAGCATCTCTGTGAAATCTTACTGTTTATCCTCTCAGATCCATTTTGTGACATCCTAAATTTTGAGTTAGTTTTGAGACTTACATATCTTGGTTCCCTTTCCAAACAGTTTTTCAAATTCTTAAAAATCAGTTAAAAACATATATCCCCATGATAGGACTACACAAGCTGATAAAAGAATGGAGATTTTAAAATAATATTAAACTGAAGGCTGGCTTGAGCAATTGAGGCTTCCCATTTCCATCTTTAAGATCTCTTTATACTTAGGCTATACAGTTTCCCAATGTTTGAAGCTAATGAAATTTGTTTTCCCGACCATTTAACTTATTTTCAAGTATGTATTGAGGGGACACTATACTAAGGAAGTCACAGTGTTACAATCTAAATCTTTCATGATCTCTGCATAGGGGATGCTCTAAATCCTTTTTACCATTCCTGGGTAAGGACTGATGCTCTCTCTTCTGATTCAGCTGTTCCTGGTGTCCTGAGTGGAGACTTCCAGTTTCCTTCTGAGACACTCCCCTGTGTTGGGCCTTCTCCTGGTCTGGTTCAAAGTCTACTACCTCCCACACTGTTCCAAGTGGGGCTTGCTTCTCCGAGTGTACAGGACTGCTGACCTGGGAAATAAAATCGATACCATGATGGAAAAGAGGAAGGAAAGAGATATAAGCCAGGGCCAAATTCTCCCAAGAATGATATTCAAGAAGGACAGAAGGTAGGAGAGGACTGAACATTTCAAACAGTTTCCAGTAGAATTCCTTGATGGTGTTAGGTTCACAGTACCATGTAGGAGTTCAGGTATCAACAAACAGAACACGTTTTATTACTTCACAGAGGGAACAAATCTGTCAGGAGTGAAATAAAGAACTTCCTTGTTACTAGAATAGATGTTGAGCCCTTACATCTTGTAGGTTCACAGAGATGTTTTGAGACTCTGAACATATTCAGTACTGAGCTGAAAAGTTACAAAATTATTCCCCATATCAATCTATTAGTAACACAGCAACCTGCTGATTGCCAGATCTTTACAGAGCACAAATCCTGTGTAAGAAAGCTACAAAATTGGCAAAGATCAGCCCTTCAGGAGGTTAGTGAAAGACATCAAAAGCCACTAACAGAGCATACAAAGCCACTGAGAAATGAAAATCTAGCAGTTAAACTGGAGAAGAGTGACAAGATCATGGCACTAAGACCTCAAAAAGCTGAGTAGAATATTAACACATTAGGGAAGGTGGGATAACTGATGGAATCTTTTATTTTTTTGAAAAATAGCTCTCCGTAGGATCAAGCTGCAAAAGTCAAACCCTGTGAAGCATAATCATACCATTCTCTCATATAATTTTGTGGCAAACATTATGCCAAAAAGTAAAACAAATACTTATGGGTATTATGTTTCTTTTTAAAATGAAGTTCTGACCCCTTTTAAGTGGATTCACTTTAGGAATCTTTTATTGCTGCCATTTATCTTTCCATAGTAAATACTTCTTTCTGCAGTGCAAACTTGCTCACATGTCTTTCTCACCTTTTAAATATAAAAAAATTTGAAAAATCCTTTCTCACCTGTTGTCTCAGTCTTCCAGTCTCTTTCTCCAAATGGACTACAAGGGCCACTGCCTCTTCTCCACTTTCTGGACACTGCCTCTGGGCCCAAGCCTGAATCTTCTTAGGTAAAATTGTAAGAAACTGCTCAATCACTAGCAGCTCAAGTATCTGTTCTTTGGAACGCATTTCAGGCTTCAACCAACGGCAACAAAGTTCCCAGAGTTTACTGAAAGCTTCATGGGGTCCAGTCACATCCTCATAACAGAACTGCCTGAAGCATTTGCGAAAGGTCTCACACTCAGTGCTAACTGATTCTTTTAGAAAGGGCTCTGATGCCCACTCCGGGTCCTTTTCCACCTTCATTATTACACACCCCTCCACTTCCAGGGGCATACTGATCTGGGAGTCCAGGGCTGCAGCCATGCTCCGTACGGTGTGGTGATGGTGCGTGTCAACTTCAAATGTAGCTCAAAGTGGGGGCCTGAGAAGTCTCCAAGAGCTTAACGTTTTTGGAAACGTGGAAGGTAGCGAGGTAAAAAATGAACAAACAAACACCCCCCAAACCGCAACTCAGCAATTTTAGAAGAAACGGTACTTGAGGTTGATTAATCAAATCTATCCTAAGCCTTTGAAAAGGTGAACGAGTACCCAAAGTCCAAAAACCTGGTCTCTTCTTCAGACAAGCTGTATCCCCATAATGTGGCTTTTCGGAGTGCATCCTTTTTAGTGCAAGGTCTGAAAGCTGAGCGAGGCTCCGCGGACCTGGTGGAAAGCAGCCCGACAGCGGAAGGATGGGCGGGACTATCGTGGGCCTGGAGGGGGTGTGGCCGCCACCCCAAAGCCAGCTCCGGCTGCGCAAGGCAGCGAGTAGGTGGGGCCGGACGTGCCGGGGTTTTTTTACCAGCCTCACGCTAGTGGTACCACGGCGTCCAGGCCGCTGCAGGTGTCTAGTGGGGCCCGGCGGTATCCTAGACCTCCTCCGGATACTCCGGGCCTACAGCAGTCCTGGCCGTCATTAGGAGGCCTTCACATCCTGAGGCAACGCCTTAAAGCGGTTTCGCCCCGGAGGAATGAAAAGCCGCAGCACTAAGCTAGGCCTCTCGAGGAAGACTCCCGGCTGGCTCCCGGCGCGCTGCGTCGTCGGCTCGGACAGCAGAGAACGCGGGGGGCTCTGGGAGACTCAGCCACGCATGCGCGCCGCGGGGGCCGCGCGAGCCTTTCTTGCGGGCGACGGGCTGGGGGAAGGGGCTGCGTGGGGGACTCTCGCGAGAGTGCGCCGTGCCAGGCCCGCCGCCGAGGGAGTCTCCGCCTGAGGAGGGCTACGAGGACAGTGTACGCAGTAGAGGGACAGCGTGAGGCTCGAGCAGCATTTCCCCAGAGCCGAGAGAGGGGAGGGCCCTGGGAGGAGGCACAGCGACTTTCCCGCGAGGAGGGAGGACTCAGGCAGTGGGGTCTCTTTTGTCCTGAGAAGGAATTCGGCATTCTGACGAGGCGTGTCCTCGCTTTTTAGGGTGGACCTCGGTCCCCCGCGTTCGTGGTCTGAGTCTCTGACCTCTGCCGGGGCCGCGGAGCAGTGTAGTTCTGCTCCCGCTGGCCCGGCGACCACCAGTGCAGTTGCGGGCCAGTGGCCACTCTTGCTTCTGGTGTGGGGGGTGGGGTGTCTTTCTGCCTCGGGCAGTGGGGAAGCCAGCACAGAGCTGCTACGCACCGTCCAAAGGGAATTTCAGTCAGGGTCCCTAAGAGGTAGCCAGCTCACCCTGGTGCTGTCCTGGCTTTCCTAGAACCCTTCTGTTCTTTCTGGCTGCCCTGTGCTGAGCACTTACTGTGTCAGGGGACAAATCATTCTTTTAGGGGTTAGGTAGCCTGTTAGAAAACAGGATAGTGATTTGTATCTTAGAGCGTTTTAGAATTCAGTGTTAAAATTATACCATTGAGAGGCTCTGAGTACTGTGTACATAGCAAGTGTTAGGTAAGGGAGGGCCAGAGAGAATCCATGGAGCACGTAGGAGGTGCCTTGACTTGTATTAGTCATTAACTACACAGCTTTCCTCTTCTCAGAAATATTTATTAAGCATTTATTTTTGCGCAACATGGTGGTAGGTGGTGAGCAAACCCAGGGTTCCTTGCCATTCTTTTCAGTCTGGTGGCAGATGTAGTCATTAACCAAATAAATCCTGTAATGTGCAGAGATAACCATGGCAAGTACTACCAATAAGAGAAACAGGTATTTGGTCTAGTAAGGAGATCAAGAAAGATTGCTTTGAATAAGCATTGCCAGGGATTGGATCCAAAAGAGCTAATTGGGAAAAGTGTAGTCCTCACAAAAATCCAATGAAACAGATACGATTACTTCAGTTTTAGGGTGAGAATATTGAGACCTCAGCAGGGTCAGGTAACTTCCCCAGGTTACTACAAGTTAAGTGGTATAACTCAGAATTCAGATTTTAGTTAAGAATAAGGTTTTTTTTTTTTTTTTTTTTAAGACAGGGTCTTGATTTGTAGTTCAGCCTGGCCCTGAGCTCATTATGTAGCCTAGGCAAGCCTGGGACTCAGCAATCCTCCTGCCTCTGCCTCCGCAGTGCTGGGATTACAGGCATGAGCCACCACGCCCAGCACTGTGGTATGTGGTATTGATTGCTGGTGGGTGTGAGTCACCATGCCAAAGCATTGTATGTGGTTACCAGGATTGAACTCAGGACCTTGCGCTTGCGAGGCAGGCGCTGGAACCACTGAGCTAAATATTCGGCCCAAGAATAGGGTTTAAAAAATATACTCCTTGGGCCATTTGGTGGGTTTAGGAAAGGTAGAGTATTACAGTAGTTCCAGCCTCTTGTTTCATGCAGGAATATGGACAGACCTGTTCCAGATCTTGTGACTGTTTAAAAGTTGACAAATAATCTTCCTTTTGAGGGAGGTCACCACACTAAATTAATTGAAAAATACATTTATGTCTTCTGGACTAGGGTGTTAGCCTAATAGAATTTAAAAAGCCACTTTGTATCCAGAGTTTAGAACAGTGCCTGTCACATAGTAGGTAATCAGCCACCTTCATCTATCTGTAGAGCCTTTCCTTTCAGGTGTATGACCGGTTTCAAAGCATATTTTTACATCTATTTTCTTTTTTTCCCCCACCAACCTCTCTCCTGGCTACTTACTTGCTTCTTAATGTCTGCTGTGTTAAAAGTCATGAGATACTACCCCAAGGAACTAGTTAAGTTTATGTTTCCTTTGTACCTTTCTACTTTTTTTATATTTTATTTCCTCTTCATCTCAAAGGTTTTGGCATCATGACTTGGTTCCCTTTATATATCTATCCTATTATGCATTTAAACAGTATTTTCTTGTTTTGATTTTGTCCTAGAACTTTAGTGCATTGACATTGGACCCATCAGTCTGACCAGGTGTTCTGCCCTTAAACTGAGCCCCAGCCTCTGCAACAGTAGGCTTCTCCTTGTTGCTTCTTGTCAGTGTATGTGAGTGAGATGGTTACATTTCTGTAAGAAAAGAATCCCCAGGACTTAATGCAAAAGAAAGGGCTCATCTGGTCGAGGGATTTAGCTCAGTGGTTCCAGCATCTGCCTTGGTACCGAGTTTGATCCCTGGTACCACGTACCACAATGCCGGGTGTGGTGGCTCACTCCTGTAACCCCAACACTCTGGAGGAAGAGGCAGGAGGATTTCTGTGAGTTCAAGGCTAGCCTGGGCTATATAGCTCAGGGACTGCCTGAACTACAAAGTGAGACCCTGTCAAAAAAAAAAAAAAAAGCCCATCTCTAGACATTGGAACTTTATATTCTGTCACATTACATGTACTTAAGATGTAATCTTAATTCTGTCTGGGGAGTTACAGCCTAACTTTAAAGCTCCTCTTGGAGTAAAGGGCACTCAAACTTGTTTTTCAATATCTCTTTGGTGTTAATGACATAGCAGGAGTTAGGTGAGGGAGGGTCAGGTAAACTCCGTAGTACACATAATAGGTACCAGAGTTGTATCAAAGTCGTTGCACCACTTACTTTTCTCTCAAAAATATTACTAAACACTTATTTGTGTGTGACACTGTGGTAGATGGTACCCAAACCCAGGGTTCCTTCCCTTCTTTTCAGTGTAGTGGCAGAAGTAGTACTTAACCAACTAAACCATGAAATAATGTGCAGAGATAACCATGATGGATACTGCAGCTAACAAGAAAAACAGGGATCCTCCCTGGTACAGGATCATGAGATTTCAGGAATTGTGGTCATATGTTGGTGCCTCTTAGTAACATATTTCTATGCATGGTTTAATGGGAAATTTCAGACATTAAAAACAGAATTAACTCCTGTTGCTGACCTTCCAGCTTTAAAAAGCAACTCATGGCCAGTCTTTTTTCCCCTATAACTCTGCCACACCCTTAGCCATAGCTTGTGTTGGATCAAATCCCAAACATCAGATTTTAGTATCAGAATGTATTACACATAGCTTCAATATCATCATAAACCTTCATCTGCATCAAGAATTCTTTAATATTAAAAGCTAGCTTTTTGGTTGAATGATGGTCTGAAAAGAGAGGAAAAGCGTCACAGAGGAAGGGCAGGTAAAAAAAGAACAAATGCCTTCTATGCTTGCTAACTAGGTGTTTACATTTAGTTCAGCATACAAGTTCTGCCTTGGGAGCAGGAGAGCAGATTGTTAAAAATGTAGTGAATCCATACAAATTAATAAATCAGGCAGTTCAATATATTATTCTATGAGTTGATTCAAACCTAGAGGAACTGTCTTCCTACAGTCTGAAAAAGAACATCACACCAGTGTTGCTTTGGTAAAACATCTGTTTGTCTCAACTCTCATTTTACAAGTAGCCCTGGAATATTTCCTTTGACATTCCTCTGTCCATGGTGCTGACCCCATATGTCTTTGGCAACCAAATGCCTAAACTGGGTTTGGGATTTAGGGTAAAGTTATCACATAAGTGAACATATACTATGCATGAAATAGTTGCAAGAAGCACTATGTATATATGTAGTCTAAGTTAAATCCCTCAACTCCAAATGGGAGAATTTTCTACTAATACCAATGATCTCATTTCTTTTATGCTCCAGAAGTCCAGTTAATTTCTTTAAGAACTGAAAATTAGAAGAGCAAAGGTTGTGTATATGTTAGACAGAAGTGGTATTTTAAGTATGATTTATTGGCCAACGTATAATTAATTGGAATGATTTTTTATTTCTCACATTAAAAATCACTGGCTGCTAATAACAGATTGCTGACAGAATAAACATTAAAATACCCCAGTCCTTTTGACTCCAAAGGACTCAAATGAAAAGAATGAAAAATACTCAACTTGCCACACCCTTTGTGATTGTGTATGTTGCTAAGGACCAAACTCAGGACCTTGTGCATACTAGGCCAGCAATACACTGCTGTGTTATACCCTTAGCTCTCAAGTGTTTATTAATATGAATGTATAGTACTCAACTTCTTTGTTGCCTGCTTCTTTAGAAAGCACTGTGCTAGGCAGCAATGGTATAAATAGACATACAAGTCTGAACCTTCTTACATAAATGTTAACTGTGTTAATAGTGAAATGGAGAAAATTAACCAGCATTGTTCTACATCAGAATGAACATAGTAGAGGTATCCATGAAGATTTGTGATGGTACAGTGTAACAGCCCCTCTAGCTATCAGAAATAGTGCCTTAGAATCTCAAAGGATGCTTAGCAGGAAGGGAAAGGAGACAGGTGTTCCAAACACATGACATACGTGATATTTTTGTGTAATGGTCTGAGATTGTATAGAGAGAACTTGGGCTTTCTGCTAGGGGTTTGAGCTTACAAAGAAGGCAGTGGAAAGTATGTTCATTGCCATAGGAATACAAGGCCAATCTCGGTCTTTGGGAAAAAAGTTCTCCCCATATAGACTCCTAGGGTAGAGTAACTTTGGAAAAAGTATACTGCGAGAGCCCTTGGAATAGGTGGAGATTAGAGTTAGGGCCTATTAGTTTTTTTTTTTTTTTTTTTTTGAGACAGGGTCTTGCTTTGTAGTTTAGGCTGTCCCTCAGCTCACTATGTAGCCCAGGCAAGCCTGGAACTCAGCAATCCTCCTGCCTCTGCCTCCTGAGTGCTGGGATTATAGGCGTGAGCTACCACGCCCGGCACTGTGGTATGTGGTATTGATGGCTGGTGGGCATGAGTCACCACGCCCCATTGTATGTGGTTACCAGGATCGAACTCAGGGCCTTGCGCTTGTGAGGCAGGCGCTGGAACCACTGAGCTAAATCTCCAGCTCAGGGCCTATTAGTTTTTATTCATCCACACATTGTGCTCTTTAAGAGAAACTAATTATATTTCTGGTAGAGTACTGAGTATTGAAACACAGGGGTGAGACCTGATTCCTGTCCTTAAGGTGCTTATATTCTAGTGGAAATTGGAGAATGAGACAGATAGTATGCAAGTAAATGCACAAATATGAGAATTCAAGTTGTTATAAATGCTAAGATGAAATCAGATAGGATGATAGGATACACTGTAAATTGACAATGATAACTTTAGAAAGTTTAATCAGGGAAGCTAAGGTTTGATATTTGAGCTGGAAAGGAGCCATACATATGGAGAGTTTGTGGAAGAACATTCCTGGAAAGGGAAATAACAAGTGTAATGAAGTCCTCAATGTGGAAAACTGAACTGTTCTGCAATTTAAAAGAGACCATCATGGCTGGAACATAATGAGCAAGAGGAGAGATGGGACTATAGTAAATTCCATGGTCAGGTAGTGGCTAGACCATGTGGAAATGAGCCTCAAGCAGGAACTTGTAATTTATCCTAAATTTGGACAAGTGAAAAAATCTGGTATGTACTTTACAGAATCATTTTGGATAATGTTGAGATTGGATTTGAGGGGTATAAGAGTAAAGGAAGAGTAACTTGCTATAGGCCTATTATTTAGTTGTGGCAAGTGATAAAGATAGCTTGCACATGGGAGTGGCAGAGAGGTAGAGAGAAGTGAATGTTTTTCATATGTTTTTGATGTAAAATTGTCAGAACTTGTACCAGTTTGTTGATGGAATATAAAAGAGGTGGATAAATTGAGGTTCAAGTCTGAGGTTCACTGTTTAGTTTTGGTCAAGTACTAAAACAAATGTGTAGGAAGGATAACTACCTTCTTTTGACTTGAGCGAACTTCTGTTTCCCTTTTTGCTGAACACATGGGTTTATTTGAAAGGCTGAATATCAATCCTGGGATTCAGACCTTTATGTTGGAACTCTAGTTTCCTTCAGCACTGTCAGGTAGGACTAGGTAGCCCTTTGCATTGTATGCTTTATTTGGGAATTGGGAGTATAGCTATGTATTTGTGTATATGGCTTATTAAGTGAATTATCTCAGAGAGTCGATACTTTACCTAAACAATGTGTTCTGAGAGTGAATTAGAGGGTTATTTGCAAGGGGTGGGATGTGCTTTTCAGTTTTCTGTGGTTGTATAAAACATAGTTACTACTGGAGCTTCTGACTAGTCTGTGAGCCTGCCATAAGGACAATCTGCCTGAGAATGGGGTCCACACTCTAGAGGAGAACAGGGTAAAAAAGCAGAGAAGACACCATGGACTTCTGAAATGATTTGAGCCTCTAGATCCATTTGCACCCCAAGCCAGAAGCATGGTCTTTTTTTATAAAGTTAGTTAAACTCTTGATTTAAGCCACTTTGAATTTCTGCCACTTGCAACCCCAAGAATTCTGCGTAATATACTATATAAGCATTTTGTATATTATCTTTGTTGACTTAGGAACTATCATTTTATGTTTTACAGATGAAATGGAGGCACAGATAAGTTTCATGGACTTCCTGGGTTGTCCATGAAAAGAGCTAGGATTGAGCATGAGGTTCATCTGAAATCTAAAGAAGAAGGTACCTAACAAAATACTTTAAAATTATATTGAGGTTTGATTTCTCTAAGGAACACATGATCTGTGATTTAAAGTCTCCAATGGAGGTGCTGTGTCTCAGTTGCTTGGTTCTAGAATTGATTTAATAGCTTGTCATTTATAGTCTGAACTTGCTGTTTTTTTTTTTTAAAATAATTTTGTTTTTCCTGCCATTTTGATAATGCAGCTTTGTGAACAAACATTGCCAGTAATTTATATCTGCTACACTAGTGAAACATACACATGTACTTTCTCAGAACAGTCCACAGCTCTGATTAATTACATATGTAAAGTATAGTGTTTATAGGAAATCAGCAGGTGGCAATTAGCATTTTGAAAATGATCTGGGAAACACAACTGGAACTGCCACTTCAGGGTGGAAGAGCTAGCAAAGTAATAAATCCTCTTGGAGCTGGAAATGAGTGGGACTGGGAGTGGGGGCTGCTGAACATAAAGCAACTGGGTCACCTGGTGTGGTCATAGACTATTCATCACGTCTTTTTCTTCCTAACACTCAAGAAACAGTATTTTGGTAGAGATATGAAATAGCAGTCTGACAGCCTTACTTTAGAGCAACCTTTCAAAAATACTTGGACCTCAGTCTAGACACTGGCCTGTAATAGTGTGGCAGTTGTCGCATTATTAACCTCTTTGTCTACTAGTTGGTAAACAGCTCCATCTTGAGCCCTCTGAATGTCACTTCATTGCTACCTTAGCTTTTCAGGATCCAGTGATCAAAATGTGAAAACCTCAATCTAGATCCAGTGTAAGTCCTGGATCAATTTTGATTGGTCTTTGCCTGTGCCAATTGTTGAATATTTGGAATATCACCCTTAAGAACATCATTGGCTGGAACAAAAAGCAGAAATATGAGGAAGACCACCCTGGAAAGAGCCAAAAGAGGAAATTGCCTAGTTCTCAGCCCTAGGTGGACATTGAAAACACCATGGGGGGCTTTTTACAGATATGTATATCTGGAAAACACCTACATTGATTTGAGATAAGGCCGAATCATTAGAATATGACTGTCCACCCATCATCTGTCTGTTTGTCCATCCATCTATATATCTAACAAAAGCTCTGTGGTTGATTGTAACAGTCATTGCGACCCACTAAAGTTTTCTAAGTTGCAGCTTTCCATGTAATGAGTGGCAGTGTCCATGTCATGGGACTTAATGAAATAATATATTTAAGGTTTTAAACACAGTATGGGACATGATAATCTTGTGCAAGTAGTGCTATTTCTTTTATTTACATAGGTGGCAAGTAAATTTATCCTAGAAACTAACAATTCTAATATATAGAAATGGAGTAAAAAGCAATGAAGGGTACCTCCTTCTTTTACATGCACAGAGGTAAATCCTGCTAAGTTCCTATGTGAATCCTTCCAGAAACTTACCTTTGCCTTTATTTACAAAAATATCCATATTTGCTTGTGTTTAAGATAAACAGGATTGTATATATCATGTAGTGGCTTCCTCTTTACTTAAGAATAGGTCTGTATACTTCAGAGCTCTGTAAACACCAGTAAATACTTTGTTACTTAACAGTTGCATCATCATATGACTAAAGGTTGTGTCATAATCAGTTTAACTACTGCCTATATTATGGGCATTTTGGGTGTTTCCAGATTTTCATTTTCCAATCCGATCTACAGCAAATACTTAAGTGTATATCTTTGTGCCCATGGATGAATTTTCTTTTAGCTTATTTTTAAACATTGCAATGTCTGGGTCGGATGTTAAATTCTGACTATTTTCTCCTAGAATACCTGTACCAATTTATATATATATATAATATATATATATATATATTTTTTTTTTTTTTTGAGACAGGGTCTCGCTTTGTAGTTCAGGCTGGCCCTCAGCTCACTATATAGCTCAGGCAAGCCTGGAACTCAGCAATCCTCCTGTCTCTGCCTCCTGAGTGCTGGGATTACAGGCATGAGCCACCATGCATGGCACTGTAGTATGTGGTATTGATTGCTCGTGGGTGTGAGTCAACATGCCCAGCATTGTATGTGGTTACCGGGGATCAAACTCAGGACCTCGTGCTTGCAAGGCAGGCGCCAGAACCACTGAGCTAAATCTCCAGCCCACCAATTTATATTTTTAACAGTGTTGAAGGAGGGTGTTTTTTTCCATTTTCTTCTATTTTCCAGATACACACACACACACACATTTTTTGCAGTACCAAGGATTAAACTTGGGACCTTGTGCTTGCAAGGCAGGCATCAGAACCACTGAGCTAAATCCCCAGTCCTTTTTTTTTTTTTTTTTTGAGACAGGGTCTCGCTTTGTAGTTCAGGTTAGCCCTGAGCTCACTATGTAGCCCAGTCAAGCCTCGAACTCAGCAATCCTCCTGTCTCTGCCTCCCGAGTGCTGGGATGACGGGCGTGAGCCACCACGCCTGGCTCCCCAGTCTTTTTGTTTGTTTGTTTGTTTTTTGTTTCATCTTATATATCTCATAGCTGGATAGCAAGATTAGACACCAACTGGCATTGAATGTATCATTTGCATTTCCCTGATGCCTAATAATATTGAGCATGTTTTCATGTGGATATGGGCAGATATGAAGCTTCAAGTATTTTGTAGTATTAAAAGTGGAAAGAATTTAAAGTAGGAGTTGGTGCCTTCTATTTGGTTTGTGATCCATTTTTTTGTGTCTGGAGTGAAGGACAGGTGGAGGTTCTTTTATATTTTCCCATATATGGACATCAGATAGTTTGGACACACTCTGTTGAAAAGTCTTCTCTTTCTCCATTGCGTTGTCTTGGCACCTTTGTTGAAAATAGGAGCACTGATATGTGTACAGAACTGAATCCTATATTGTGTTTTGTTTCATTGATCTATTTGTTTATCCTTACTTGAATCTTTGTCATTTAATTGGGATTTTTTTAGGTACTTTGTTGACTCCTCCTAGATGTCCCAATTATTTAAGTGATACCAGTCTTTTTGAGTAGCAGTGGAGAATAGGGGAAGCAAATAAGGAAGCAAAGTGTTTAACAGTAAGAGGGCCAATTCACAAAGACATCAGAATAACAAGCTTTGCTTTCACATGTACTGTTGTTTGTTTTCAACAGACAATGGTCATCAGGGGAAAGAGTAAAACATTGTGAATTTAATCACCATTTTCTACCTAAATTATGGCCATAGCAGCAAAAGATAATCTAGGACTGCAGTAGTGAATTTTCAGAGCTCCCAGTTTTAGTGCAGTGCCTTGAATTTATATCCCAAGCCCATTGTTTAGCCTTATACTATGTCCACTGTTCAAAAACTTCCAAAGCTGCTCTCCAAACCTTCTGCTAGGGAGGAACTATTGAGAGTACTCATTACTCTGCCTTTGCTGTGATCACTTCACTTACTTTGTTTGCTTTTTAAGTGTCAAGACCCTATTTATTAGTTTGCTATGGCTGGCATAACAAATGACCATAGACTGTCTGGAATAAGCAAGAGATATTTATTCTGTTACAGTTCTCAAGGCTAGGAACCAAGATCAAGGCTTGTTGGCAGTGTACAAGGTTCTGGTATAAGGTACCAACCTGTGATACTATGTGATGGAACCTTTAGGAGATGGGACCTAGGGGAAGGAAATTAGATCATTTGGGGGGTATGGCCTTGCAAGCAATATTGAGACCTTGGCTCCCCCCAGCTTTCTTGTCACCATGAGGTAAGCAGGTTTGCTTTATCAGGCCCTTCCTGCCATGATGTTGTTTTACCACATTCCTGAAAACAGTGGCGCCAAGTAGCTATGGGTTAAAATCTTTAAAACTGTGAGTCAAAATAATCTTTTTTACTTTTAAGATGACTTTCTCAGGTATTTTGTCTTAGCAGTAGAAAATGTAACACACACATCCTCCCACTCACCTGCAAAATGTTATGTCCAGGTTGCCTTTTCTTAGAAGATTATATAGATTATGTTAACATTTATATAGATTATGGCCCATGCTAATAGCCCCACTTTAATTTAATTACATCCTTAATGATCTTATCTCCAGGATAGTCACATTTTGAGATACTGGGGTAGGAATTCAAAATGAGAATTTTGAGGTGAGACACAGTTTAGCCTCAAATGTCTTCTAAGTGTGTGGTCAGAATACCATGACCCCATTTGGTCATAATTGGACTTTCCAGTGTGTTTGGGTAAGCCACTCCTGTGCATTTGGCTCATCTCACACCTGTGGTTCAGAATATGCAGCCTTCTCTCTTCCTCCAAATCTTTTCCTGCCAAGGATCTTTCCTGAATACACAGCTTCATTTTAAAACTATTAACATGAACATTCACAACATCCAGACCTTTTACCAAATCTTTTCTGAATCTATTTTTAATGTGTTTGTCTCATTTAGATTTACTCTCCAATTTGATACCTAAGAGTTTTGTGAGATTTTTTTTCACCATTATATTGCCTGTTTTCTACTTATCCCACTTTCTGTTCTTTGCCTTTTTTTTCCCTCTCATTTTCCTGCATATTGTTGCACTGATTGACTTTCTTTGGTTCATTTTTTTCCATATTGGGTTTTGGAAGTTACAGATCTTATTCTTTTCTTCAGTGGTAGCTTTAACATTTTAACACATTAAAAAATCATTACTAAATTAGAACACAAATATGAGAAAAACAACTAAGCAATACAGAAAGGCATAACATGAAAAATAGAATATTCTTTCACTTCACTCCCTAGAATAATCCATTTTAATCATTTCTATTTTTAATGATTCTGGTTATTACCATGGTTTAAATAATTATTCTAAACTTTTACCATTTAATTTATCATATATACATATATTTTTTGTGGTACTGGGGATTGAACTTGGGTGCTTGTACTTCCAAGATAGACAAATACTACTTGAGCTAAATCTCCCACCTTATCATATATAGACTAATTTCACTAGTGGTCTATTTTGAAAGTTAAAGAATCATTTTACTTAAAATCTCACTCCCCAAATTGAGCTGGCTATTCTATTATTTATAGTTCTTCAACCAGTTACCACTCCACACTAAATATGATCTTGTTTGTTTGTTCTTTTAAGACAAGTTCTTGCTTTGTAGTGCTGGCAAGCCTTGAGCTCACTGTGTAGCCTGGGCTGGCCTTGAACATGATGACCCTTCCACCTCAGCCTCTCAAGTTCTGGGATTACAGGCATGTGCCACTATGGCCAACTCTAAATATGATTTTTAAAATTTTTATAATTTATTTCATTAGCTTTAGACAATATCTCTGAATACTTTCAAACATGTGGGAATTAGTGACACTACATTTTTCTTCAGTTTCCTGCTTCTAGTGTGTGGAATGTTTACACTTGAAAGATAAGATTTAGATGTAAATACCATATCTTTTCTCTGATATGAGAACCTGTAGATGTAAATGAGTTCTAGAATGTATGATAGATTTTGTAAAATAGGAAATATTCAAAGGGAATATGATGGGGGAACGTAATGAGGGGAAATAATATGATTTGGAAAGAAAAAGAAATAGCATGTATATAAGGGGTGAGGGCTTGTGGGGGGGTAGGGATAAGGGTAAAAATGAGAATTAACTTGTGTCATATAGTGGTACAAATTCCCCAATGTTAAATGTGATTGTGAGCTGTATATAAAATGTACCAATAAAGAATTCAATTAAAACCTCAGAGTGAAAAAAAAATTTGCATGTTGTCACTAGGTTTAAAACAAATTGAAAATGAATAAATAACACATAAAATAACATAGAACATGAATATTTTTTTGTGTAGTCAAACAGTATAGCTAGATATGTAAAAAATATTATTTGATTATGCTGCTAAAGTTTTATGCATGAAGGCCAGTGTTTCAGGGAATCAATGTGAAATGGATTAAAAAAATCCATCAATTGCTCAGGTCACTCCACAATTTAGATTAATTTTCTTATAAAGCAATCCTGTCTGTCTGCCTCACTTCTTCCCTCCTTCTCTTCCTCCCCCTCTTCTCTCTTTCCTCCCCTTCCTCTTGGTATTTTGTATTGTCTTTCCTTTTTTCCCCTAATGAAGCCAAGGAGCTGTCTTTATGATTTATTTAAGATGAATCAGATTTATTTTTCTTTTCCTTATTTTTTGAGTAACATGTACTAATTACATATAATGGGGTTCAGCATGATATTTCAACACGTGTATGTGTGCATTAGTAATTAGCATTTCCTTTTCATTATTTATGTTTGGGGCTTATGAGCTCATCATTTGTAGAAAACATTTAACAGGTTCTTATGAACTATAGTCATCCTGCTGTGCTTCAAAACAACAGAAGTCACTCCTTCTATTTAATTGTGTTTATTTAGATGTTTCCCAAGAACCTCAGGCACTGACAGTGGTTTTTTGGAAGGTGATTAGATTATGAAGGCTTATAGATGAGTTGCTATTTGGAGGTGGGAGCTGGTCAGAAGAGGTGGATCACAGAGTGTGGCCTGGAAGGGTTTCTCTCCCTCTTCAGTTCCTCCTTTCATTCTGTTAACCACTATGACCTGAGAAGCCTCTTGGCTATGTCCCCATGCCATACTGTCTTGCCTCTCTTAGCTAAAATAAACTGCTCCTCCTCTTAAGCTGTGGGTCTTGAGTATTTATCTTTTGTCCCAGAAATAAGGACATTGATTAAAACAATCCTCTTCTCCCCTTTGCAGCCTCTATTAACCAATGTTCTATGTTTAGGTAGATTTATTTTTATTTGTTTTTAGTTTATATTTTATCTTTATTTGTATATTGTATGTACACATCATAAACACACTCAATATTGGGAATTTGTACCAGTATATGACAGATTTAATTCACATTTTTCCCATTCCCCTATCCACCCCACAACCTCCCACCCCCTAAATGCATAAGCTTTGTTTCCTTTTTTCTTTTTATTACCATCACGTTTTTTCTTTACCCCTCATTACCCACCCCTCCACCATTTATTTTTGAGCTTCCTGATGTCATAGAAAGCATGTGACGTTTGTCTTTCTGTGTGTGGTTTATTGCACTTAATAAACCTTAGGTTCATATCACAAATTTATTATTTTATAAGGCTGAATAGTGAAGAGTGGAAAATTACCCCCCCCCCCCAGTTCCCTAACTGAAAGGTTAAAGCTAGGTCAGCCCAGGCAAACAAGATGCTGCATCGGGAAGTAACATGCTATACCCTAGCAAAAATAAAACTTCGTTTAACAAGGTACATAAAACAGCAAGACTTGGAAAAGCCCAAAGACCAGTAAGGGACTGCCCCGTAGTCCTCCACCCCCTGTTTGAATTCTGCTTAAAAGAGGACTGTTATCAACCACCGCTGCTGCCCCCGGCCCGCGTTTCTTTTAGTGGCGGAGGCAGCCCAGATTCGAATCTGCTAATAAATTCTGACTAAAACTCCAAATTGGCTGACTGGAGTTCATCACCCGGGTTGGGAGGTCTCTGCTCCTCCGGGGTGGCCTCGTCTCCACACAACAAATAGTATACCATTGTGTTGGTGTATATTTTCTTTATTCATCCATTGATGGACATCTAGATCAACTTCACATTTTAGCTGTTTAGTATTGCCTCAATAAACTTGGATGTTTTTTTTTTGTACTCAAGATCAGACTCAGGACTTGTTCTTGTGAGGAAGGCTCAGTACCACTGAGCTAAATCCTGGCCCCTGCTGCAATAAATTTGGAAGCGTCACAGTTTCTTATTTGCTGAATGGAGTCTTTTATGTTTAAAGACATTTGACTACCTGCTTAGATAATTAGTTAGTTGCTTTCTGGACCTGTAGTGCCTATGTTGTAGGGTCTCCTTTCCTTATATTCCTAGGGTTATTGTATCTTAGATCTAATGTTTTCCTTTTTTTTTTTTTTTTTGAGACAGGGTCTCACTGTGTAGTTCAGGCTGGCCCTGAGTTCGCTACATAGCCCAGGCAAGCCTCGAATTCAGCAATCCTCCTGCCTCTGCATCCCGAGTGGTGGGATTACAGGCGTGAGCCACCATGCCCGGCACTGTAGTATGTGGTATTGATGGCTGGTGGGCATGAGTCACCACGGCCAGCATTGTATGTGGTTACCAGGATCAAATTCAGGGCCTTAACGCTTGCAAGGGCAGGCACTGGAACCACTGAGCTAAATCTCTAGCTCTCCTTTTTTTTTTTTTTTTGAGATAGGCTCTCATTTTGTAGTTGAGGATGGCCCTGAGCTTACTATGTAGCCAGGCAAACCTTGAACTGATGGCAGTCCTCTTGCTTCTGCCTTCTAAGTGCAGGATTTCAGGTGTGAGCCAGCACGCCTGGCTGTTTGCCTCTTTTTTTGACATTATTTTTAAGTATCAGAGAATGTGAAGTAAATTTTCCTAATCTGTCTGAAAAGAAATTTTTATTACATTGTATATATAGTTTGGCTAGTTCTAGATTTTTTTTCATTATTCAGTAAACTTTATTGGTACATTATATACACAGCTCACAATCACACAAAACATTGGGGAATTTGTACCAATATGTGACACAGGTCAATTCTCATTTTTACCCACATCCCTGCCCCCCCATATATATATACATATATATATATGTGTATATATATATATGTATATATATATACTCTTTTATTTTTTTCCAAATCTTATTTATTCCTTCCCTTATTACATTCCCATACCAAATTCCTTTTGGATATTACAGAAACTATCATACATTCTAGAGCTCTTTTACCTCTACAGGTACATATATTAAAGAAAAGATCCGGTATTTGCATATCTGTGCTCTATTTATTTCACTTATTAGTGTGTCCTCCAGGTGTCTCCATTTGCACATAAATGAATCAGTCTTGTCATTCTTTATGGCAGAGAAATACTCCATTAAAAAAAAACACATCTTTATCCAGTCTCCAGTTGATGGGCATTTGGGTTGTTCCCAAGGCTGGGCTATCACGAACTGAGCTGCTATGAACAGAGGAGTACATCTGTCTTTCCAATGTGATTTTAAAAATTCCTTTGGGTATATTCCTAGCAGGGGGTAGCAGGGTTGAATGTGACCTCTAGTCCTAGTTTTGTTAGGAATCTCCACACAGATCGCTACAATGGTTGCACAAGTCTACAATCCCACCAGCAGTGGAGAAGGGTTCCTTTCTCCCCACAGCCACGCCAGCATTTATCGTTGGTTGATTTTGTGATTGCGGCCATTCTTTGTGGAGTGAGATGGAATCTCAGTGTTGTTTTCATCTGCATCTCTCAAATGACCAGTGATGTTGAACATTTCATCATATGCTTCTTGGCTGCTTTGACTTCTGCCTCTGAGAAGTGTCTGTTCATTTCAGATGCCCATTTTTGAATTGGGTCTTTAAACTTGGGGAGACTGATTTGTTTAAGTTCCTTGTATATGTAGATAATAGCCCTTTGTCTGACAAACAGCTGGTAAAGGCTTTTTCCCATGTTGTTGGTTGTCTTTTAGTGGTGTCCCTGATTTCTTTTGTTGTGCAGAAGCTTTTTAGTAGGATGGGATCCCATTTGTTGATTCTTTCTGCTAGTTCTTGTGCTATAGAGGTTTTATTCATGAAGTCTCTGCCTAAGCCAATGTCTCCAAGAGTTTTACCTAATCTGTTTTTTAGCAGGTTTGTTTCTGTTTTAATGTTTAAGTCATGAATCCATTGTGAATTTAGTTTTGTGCATGGTGAAAGAGATAGGTCTAGCTTTAGTTTTTGGCAGGTTAAAGCCCAGTTTTTCCAGCACTATTTGTTAAAGAGGCTGTCTTTCCTCCATAGTGGATAATTGGCTCCTTTGTCAAAGATAAGGTGGCTTAGTGTATCTGCGGTTGTGTCTGAATCTTCTAGTCTATTCTACTGGTCCTCGGGTCTGTTACTTTGCCACTATCATACAGTTTTTATCACAGCGGCTTTATAGTAGAGTTTTAAATTGGGAATTGTAATACCCCCTGCCATGTCGTGGTTGCTTAGAATTGTTTTTGCTATTCTAGGTCTCTTGTGGTTCCAGATGAATTTTTGGATGATTTTCTGTAGCTGTGTGAAGTATAGTGTTGGGATTTCAATTGGAATTGCATTGAATCTGTATAGTAGTTGTGGAAGTATAGCCATTTTGACGATGTTGGTTCTCCCTACCCAGGAACAAGGGATGTCTTTCCACTTTCTGATATCCTTTTCTATCTCATTTTTCAGAGTCCTATAGTTTTCAGAGTAGAGGTCTTCCATCTCCTTTGTTAGATTGATTCCTAGATGTTTCATTTTTCTGGGTGCTATTGTGAAAGGGATTGACTCTGCAGTTTCTCTTTCAGTGAGTCTGTTGTTTGTGTAGACAAAGGCTGTTGATTTTTGAGCATTGAGCTTGTATTCAGCAACACTACTAAATTTGGTAATTAAGTCTAGCAGTCTTTTGGTTGAGTTTTTAGGATCCGCTAGATGGAGTATCATAAGCAAATAATGACAGTTTAACTTCTTCCTTTCCTATCTTTCTTCCTTTTATATCTTTGTCTTACCTGATTGCTATGGCTAATGTTTCCAGTACTATATTGAATAAGAGTGGTGACAGTGGGCATCCTTGTCTCATTCCTGATCTTAGTGTAATAGTTTCCAGTTTTTGCCCATTGAGTATGATGCTGGCTGTTGGTTTCTCATAAATAGCTTGTATCAGATTGAGAAAAAGTCCATTTATTCTGATTCTCTGTAGGGTTTTGATCATGAATGGTGTTGGATTTTGTCAAATGCTTTTTCTGCATCTATTGAGATGATCATATGGTTTTTGCACTTAAGTTTGTTAATATAGTGTATTACATTGATTGATTTATGTATGTTGAACCAGCCTTGCATCCCTGGGATAAATCCATCTTGATTGGGGTGTATGATTATCTTGATAACTCTCTGTATTCTGTTTGCCAGTATTTTATTGAGGATTTTTGCATCAGTGTTCATTAGAGAGATTGGCCTGTAGTTTTCTTTTTTGGTGGGATCTTTCTCTGCCTTTGGAATCAAGGTGATGGTTGCTTCAAGGAATGATTTAAGGAGAACTGCTTCCCTTTCGATTTTATTAAAAAGATTGAGGAGTACAGGTGTTAACTCTTCTTTAAAAGTTTTATAGAATTCAACAGTGGAACCATCAGGACTGGGGCTTTTCTTTTTTGGTAGGTTTTTTGTTATATTTTCAATTTCACAGATTGATATTGGGTTGTTTAACATTATTATATCCTCTTCGTTCAGCTTTGGAAATTCGTGTGTCTAGGAATCTATCTATTTCCTCTAGATTTTCCATGTTTTTGGAGTACAAATTTGCAACGTATGTGTTTATTATCCTTTGGACTTCCTCTGAATCTGTGGTGATTTTCCCATTTTCATTCCTAACCATGGATTTGAGCCTTTTCCTTCCTTTGTTTGATAAGGTTGTCTAAGTGTCTGTCGATTTTATTTATCCTTTCAAAGAACCAACTCTGTGATTCATTGATTCTTTGTATTGTTCTCTTTGTCTCCATTGCATTAATTTCTGCTCTGATCCTAATAATTTCCTCCCTAGTATGAGCTCTGGGTTTGTCTTATTCCTCTTTTTCTAATTGTCTGAGGTTCATCATTAGGTTATTTCTGAGTGTAGGTTATTTCTACTATTTTCTGAGTGTAGGCATTCATTGTTATGAATTTCCCTCGCAGAACTGCTTTCATTGTGTCCATAAGTTCCTGTATGTTATACTGGGGTTGTCATTTAGTTGTAGAAACTGTTTAATTTCTTCTTTAATTTCTTTCGTGGCCCATTGGTTGGTCAATAGAGTGTTGTCCAGTTTCCATGTGTTTGTGAGGATCTTGGAATTTCTTTTGCTATTCAGCTCCAGTTTCAGTGCACTATGGTCTGATAGTATGCAGGGGATAATTTTGATTCCTTTGCATTTAATTAAACCTGTTCTATGGACTAGAATGTGATCTATTTTGGAGAATGATCCATGAGCACCTAAGAAGAAGGTATACTCTGGCTTTGTAGGGTGAAATATTCTGTAGGCATCTATTAAGTCCATTTGCTCAAAAGTTTGACTTAGCTCAAGTATTTCTTTACTGATTCTTTGTCCAGTTGATCTGTCAGTTTGTAAGAGTAGAGTTTTGAAGTCCCCTACTACTATTGTATTTGCGCTTATCTGGCTTTTCATGTCCACTAATGTTTGTTTTATGTAGTTGGGTGCATTAGAATTTGGTGCATAAATATTTATGATTGTTATTTCTTTCTCTTGGATCATTCCCTGTACAAGAATATAATGACCTTCTTTATTTCTTTTAATCAGTTTGGGTTTGAAATCTATTTTATCTGCAAACAAGATAGCCACTCCTGCTTCTTTGCCATTTCCTGTGGTGTGGAGGATTGTTTTCCAACCCTTTATTTTCAGTCTGTGGGTTTCCTTCTGAATTAGGTGTGTTTCCTGTATGCAGCAGATTGTAGGATCTTGCTTCTTGATCCAATCTGCTAGTCTGTGTCTTTTAATTGGTCCATTGAGTCCACTGACATTAATGGTTATGACTGATATGGTCATATTCAGAGCTGCCATGTTTCCTTGTTCTTGGTTCTTTTCTTCTTTGCTTTTCCCCTTTTCTATTTAGTTTCTTGTGTGCCCCAGTGAGTTCACTTTGCTGGGTCTCATGGGTATGGAATTTTCTGTTTTTTTCCAAGATGTGCTTTAGCATGTTTTGGAGTGCAGGTTTCGTATTTGTGAAGTTTTTCAAGTGTTCTTTATCGTGGAAGTATCTTATTTCCCTGTCTATTCTGAAAGATAGTTTTGCAGGATACAACAGTCTAGGCTGGAGGTTGTTTTCCTGCAATGCTTGAAATACTTCCCTCCAGGCTCTCCTTGCATTGAGAGTTCATGTTGAAAAGTCTGCTGTGATCCTAATGGGCTTCCCTTTGTAGGCGATTTTCTTCCTTTCTCTAACTGCTTTCAGTATTTCTTGTGTTGTGTATCTGGAACCTCGATAATTATATGTCTAGGTGTAGATATTTTTATGTCACAGTGTTTTGGAGTCCTATAGGCCTCTTTTATCTGCATGTCCATTTCTTTTCCTGTGAAGTTTTCTGCCATTATCTCTGACAAGTTTTTTTTTTTTAATGTCTTTTGCATTGTCTCCTGCTTCCTCAGTGACTCCAGTCAGTCTTATGTTATTTTTCTTTGAGTCATCTAGAAGCTGTTGGATTGATTTCTCATGGTCCCTTGCACTTTTCCATAGATTATGTCTTTCCTGCTCATTGGTTGCTATTCTGTCCTCTAGGTCTGAGATTCGGTTCTCTGCTTCATTCATCCTACTTTGCAAACTTTCCTTCTCCTTCATCATCATCTGGAGCTCTGCTTGAATCTGTTCAAAAGGTTCCATTGCTTCTGCTATCTTGGATTCTATCATCTCACTGATCTCTTCTTTAATGATGACCTTCGCTATGGACAGTATCTCTGTTTTGATCTCAGAGATGAGTTCTGATTTCCATTTTACTAGATCTGCTTTAGTTATCATCTCAAAGAGTCTTGGTGTTTGAGTTTCAGTTTGCTCTATTTCTCTTTTCTCTGAATTTCCCTGTGGTGGTGATCTTTGTGTCTGCTTTTTTTGTATATTTTCTCATTTCTACTCTTTTGTTGTTACTAATGCTATTTTTTAAAAATTCCTTGCCTGAATGGCAGTGTTTGTTGCAGGTCTCTTTCTTTTTATTATCTGGGGCCCTTTGGAAGTGGCACCTTCCTGGTTTGTCCTTGAATCTGTAATGATCCTTGAGAGTTGTCAGTTCTAACACATCATGGGAGGTTTTTTTTAAAAAAAAATTTTTTTTTTTTGAGACAGGGTCTCGCTTTGTAGTTCAGGCTGGCCCTGAACTCACTATGTAACCCAGGCAAGCCTTGAACTCAGCAATCTGCCTGTCTCTGCCTCCCGAGTGCTGGGATTATAGGCGTGAGCTACCATGCCTGGCCATGGGAGGTTTTTGAACAGAACAATCACATCATGTTTGTTACCATAATACAGTCAGTGCCAATATCAGTATTAAATACAGTAAATAAAATGTAAAGTTTTGTTAATTTCTATTCTGAAGACTTTGAGCTCATGAGTTACCTCTATGTCCATATGTCAAAATTTAGAATTAATCAGCAATGTGTATAAAACATGTAGATCATAAATGTACCCCCAGAACCCTTTGGGAATAACAGGTCACTGGGGAATCAGGGAGGTAGGGAGACAGAAGGAGAATGAAATAGGGTTAGCAGATTTATAAAGATCACCTAGACTTGAGAGCCTCGTATATGCCAGTGGGTAACAGAGGCCAAAAGGACACATATAAAACAGTACCAACTGTATGCTGTAAGACCGCTGGAGACTTTGCACACCTTCTTACAACAAATAGTACAGGAGAAGAGATTGGGCAGCCTAAGAGTCTTTTACTTCTGGGTATTGGTTCTGACAGGAAGATAGGAGAGGGTGTGGAGACAAGAGGTGAATAGAGGGATCTAGAAGTAAATGGCAGAACAGAAGCTAGATTCCCTTGTTTTTTATCTTGCCTGGTCTCTCAGCATGGCTCTGGTGTGGAGGGATTCAGGAAATGGCTCTGGGCTCCTCTTGGGCCTGTGTCATCACAATGCAGCTCCAGGGTGGATTGGGGCCGGCTGGCTGACTGCAGTTCTCTGAGCTGGGAATGGCGCCCGGGGTCTGTGACCTGAGTCTTTTAGATGCAGCTCCGGGTGGTGCTAGATTTATTTTTTTTTTGAGACAGGGTATTATTTTGTAGTTCAGGCTGGCTCTGAGTTCACTCTGTAGCCCAGGTAAGCCTCGAACTCACAGCAATCCTCCTGTCTCTGACTCCTGATTGGTGGGATTACAGATGTGAGCCACCACGCCCAGCATTGTGATGTGTGGTACTGGAGATCGAATTTAGGACCACACACTTGCAGGGCAGACCCCAGAACCACTGAGCTAAATCCCTGATCCTAGGCTATTTCTGGATTTGTACTTTTCATTGAGGAAGATTTCTGTCATTATTTTTTTTATTACTTTATCCTCTCCATTATCCCTGTTCCTTCTTCTGGAGATACTAATGGGCTTATGATGGCATCTCTCTGTGTATTCTCTGAACTTTGTCTCAGACTTTTCTTCTTTTTGTCCTTTTGTGATTCATTTGGGAGTGTCTCAGCATGATCTTTTGAATCTCAAACCCAGACTTCTCTAATTTGCCATTCTATGTATTGAGCTGTCTCTTAAATTATAGTCAACATAGAAAAAAAATCATATCAGTGACACTTGCATGCCCACTTTTATAACAATACAATTCAAGATAGCTAAAGCTCAAAAGTGGCCTGTATAACTGTCAGCAGTAGAATGCATAAAGAAATGGGTCATTTAAACACAACTGAGTACTACTCTGCCATAAAGAAGGATTTTTGTGAATAAGGTGGATGAATTTTAAGATTAATGTTAAGTCAGACACAGAAGGTTAATATCACATGGTATGAGAGACTTAAAATGCAAATAACTCAAAGAGCAGCATAAAGGAGACATATTAAAAACATATTAGAGATAGAAAAAGGATCCAGGGAAAGAGGGAGAGTGAAGGGTAGGAGCGTCAGGGGGACTAAAAATCCTCAAGATGTGCTATGCATGTGGATTAAACCCTGAAGCTAAATATTAATATGTATTACACATATATACTAATAAAAATTTTAAAACTCAACATTATTTTAAAATTTCAGATTTATTATTTATTTATTATTCTTAACATGCATATTTATGATTGTAAAGAATGTCATAAAATATGAATTATACAATTTTTGAAAATTTCTGCTTCAATTATTTTTCTTCTTTCCTCAACTATTCTCTCCCTGCTTTCCTTTCTTTTCCTTCCCTTCCCTCACTTAGTCCTTCCCATCCCTCCCCAGGGCTGAAGATTGAACCTAGGACCTTCACACTGAGCCACAACCCCAGCCTTTACTGTTTTTTTTTTTGAAATAATCTCATTAAGTTGCCTGTCTGCATTTGAACATGCCACTGTCTTGCCTCAGTCTTCCATTGTGCTGGGATTAAAGGCATATGTCACCACTCCTAACTTAAATTTTTGGGAGTTGTTTCTCCTTCATGAGCTTGGTACTTTTATTTCATGGAACTGACTTTCTTCATAGAAGGTCCAATTACAACCACAAGTCTGAATCTTATGTAGTTTTACCTCAGGTCTTTGTAGACTTTGTTTTGCTTTGTCTTCTGATATTCAGTATTGCTGAGAAATCTAATAATGTGGTTATTTTTTCTCAATGAATGACCATATTTACACTTTTCATTTCTTAGGTTTTCCAGGTTTTTCACTTTGTCAATTGAAATATGAGAACATCTTTAGAAATCACCAACTACTTGGGAAATCATATTGTTAAAGGAGCTAACAGTTTGAGTACACACACACACACACACACTTAACAGAAAGAGGAAAGCAGAAAATTTGGCAAAGACTAAGCATAACTCATATTTGAGACTTATTAGGCAAACATTTACAAAGGATTTTATAAACTGATAAGCCATTAAAGATCCTAAAATATGCATATCCATATAAAAAACTCTAGGCTAATCAAGTCATTAAAACTAAAATCTCTCCATCCTTGGACATCAGAGTATACATTTTTCTTAGTTTCACATGAGACCTTTGCCAAAGGTGACCATATACTACCTCATAGAACATTCCTAAGTAAATGCAGAGGACTTAAAATAATCCCATGTATCTTATCAGACCATAGTACAGTGAAATTAAAAATCAACAGTAAGAGAAACCACAAGAACTTCATAAACATATGGAAATAAAAGTGCACTTTTGAACAACTAATAGGTTCCAGATGAAATTAAGAAAGAAATCAATTTTTACAATTAAACGATAATGACAGTACAACATTCTGGAACTTATGGGACACAGTGTCCTATGAGAAAAATTTATAATGGTGAATTACCATATCAGGAAAACAGTGGGCTCAAATAAACAACCTCATATTGAACTTTAATCTTCTAGAATAAGAACAAGTCAATCCCAAAGCTTGACCAAGGGAGGAAATTATAAAAATCAGAGCAGAAATTAATGGAATGGAGACTAAAAGAAATACAAAACACAGAGAATCAATGAATTAAAAGTTTGTTCTTTAGGGGGCAGGGATTTAACTCAGTGGTTCTGGCATCTGCCTTGCAAGTGCAGGGCTCGAGTTTGATCCCCAGTGATCACATACCACAATACCAGATGTGGTGACTCATGCCTACCAGGAATCAGTACCACACACCACAGTTCTGGACCATGGTGGCTCACGGCTGTAATCCCAGTAGTTGGGAGGGAGAGGCAGGAGGATTGCTGTGAGTTCAAGGCATTGCAAGGCAAGACCCTGTCTCAAAAAAAAGTTTGTTCTTTGAAACATTAAGCAAAATTGGCAAACCCTTAACCAATCTTATAAAGGAAAAGGCCCAAATCCATGCAATTAATGAAAATGATGAGATCACAACAGGTCCTGCAAAGATCTAGAAGATCGTCAATACGTACTTCAAAAACCTGTATTCTAATAAAATGGAAAATACAGATGAAATGGGCAGCCTCCTAGATACATCTGAAATACTAACACTGAACCAAGAAAGTATGGAATTTCTAAATAATCCAATGTCAGCTAATGTAATTAAATATGTAAGAGCCATGGATGTAGTTCAGTGGTGCTGCACGTGCCTGGCAAATGCGAGGTCCCGAGTTTGATCCCTGGTATCCCCCAACACTGAATAATTAAAAAGCTACCAACAAAGAAAAGCCTTGGCTCTGATTGGTTCACTGCTGAATTTTTCAAGAAATTTGGAGAAGACCTAATGCTGCTACTCATCAAACACTTTAATGAAATTGAAAAGGAAGGAATATTCCCAGTTTCATTCCTTGAAGGAAGCATTACTCTGATTAAACCAGAGAAAGATCCAACCAGAAAGAATTAACAGGCCAGTCTCCCTAGTGAACATATATGCAAAAATCCTCAATAAGATACTGGCAAGCAGAATGCAGCAAAGCAAGATTATACACTATGACCAAATTGGATTCACCCCAGGGATTCAAGGATGGCTCAACATACACAGATCAATAGGGTAATACAGTATATTAATAGGGCTAGAACAGGCAAAAACTATATGATGCTCTCAATAGATGCAGTAAAAGCATCTGACGTGGTCTAATACCCATTCATTATAGAAACTTTACAGAAAATTGGTATAGATGGTCTTTGTCTCAATCTGATAAAAGATATCTAGGAGAATCCAGTAGTCAACAACATACTAAGTGGACAAAAGCTGAAAGTTGCATTTTTTAATACATTGGAGTAATATTCTGCCATAAGAAGGATGAACTTCATTCAAACAATTATAGTTAACTGGATGAACCTTGAGACTGTACTGTTAAGTGAAATAAACAGGACATTCATATTTAAATGCCAATTGTTTCTCTGGTGTGAGACACCAAAAGTGGAAATAAGGACTGAAATGTATAATGGATATAGGGAAACAGGAAGAAAGTGATTGCATGAAATGGGAAGGGGAGCAAGGGAGGGAGGGAGGAGAGGAAGGAAAGGACAAGAAAAGTGAAAATGAAAAAATGGAAACAAAGCTTTTGTATATAGGAAGGAGAGGGGACTTGCGGGGTAAATGAGACAAAATAAAATTTATTTAAAAAAAGAAAACAAAATTTGTGCTGATTTATCCTAGCATGGAATGTAAAAAGGTCAGCAAAAATGAAAGAAGAGAATATGAGGGAAAAGTTAAGACACATGAAGAATAGAAGTGTCCTAATTATAATCAGTGTTTCTGAATTTGTGAGGCAAAAACATTTTGGACTCAATGTGTTGCAGCTTGTCTTTTGTACTTATAACCTATGAATTTGAGTTTTTTTTCTGGTATGTTGTGATATTGGTAATAGTCTCCAGTGTATTATTTTGGGTTATAGTTTCCTTTTTTTCTCTTCAATCAAACGTACAAGTTCATAGTTTTTACGTTTCAAAGACTGAACTTAAAAATCTGTTTATTCAGTACTGATAACTGAGCTACATCCCAGCCCTTTTCAAAAATTCTTTGTTGGTTTTAATTTTGAAACAGGGTCTCACCAAATTTCTCAGAATAGCTCAGGTTTGGAGCACCTGTGGGTTCATTCCCATGTAGTGAAAAAATGAATTTTGAACTAATTTGCATTTATCCTAATAAGGGAATGTGGCTAATGACAGAAAAGATTTTCACTGCCAGAAAAAAGGAAAACGTGGAAAGAATTAAATTTAGTGATACTGGATTGGAAGTGTAGCTACCAGTGTGAACTCATGGTTTGAAATAAAGTGTAATGCAGAAATAAATATATAAGTGTGTATCTGCCTCTAAACTTGTAAATGTTTCTCTCTTGCTATCTTGCTCTTTGGCTGTGTCCTCAAGGGACCACAAGTTCTGGCATCTCAATAATAATGAAAATAGCCGATGCTTGCTAGGCAGGCACTAGAACCACTGAGCTAAAGCTCTGGCCCGTAAATGTAACATTTTACCCACTGTCTGATCTCATGCTGCTTACATTTTCAGCCTCTGGTTGTCACTGTTCTATGCTATGTGTCTGTGACAGTGGCTGGGAAACTATGGCATGCACATTGCTGTGGGCTATTTGTATCATCAAAAGCTCTAAAAGGTTTGTCATCACTGTTTTTTTTTTTTTTTTTTTGAGACAGGGTCTCGCTTTGTAGTTCAGGCTGGCCCTGGGCTCACTATGTAGCCCAGGCAAGCCTCGAACTCAGCAATCCTCCTGTCTCTGCCTCCCTAGGCGTGAGCCACCACACCTGGCACTTTGCCATCACTGTTTTAATCAAATCAGCTTTTTTAGATTCCACAAACAAGTGAGATCATGCAGTTTTTGTCCTTATGTGCTGGAGCTATTTCACTTAATACAACACATTGTGTTATCTATGAAGTTATAAATAACATTTAATCCTTTTATGGCCAAATAGTATTCCACTATAGATGTATATGTATTCAACTATATATTATATATGTGTATATATATCAATATAATATTTTCTTTATTCATTCATCTGTTGGTGAACACTTAGTTTGACTTCATATCTTTATTATGGATAATGCTGGAGTGAACATGAGAGGGCAAATGCCTTTCTGTCATGACCATTCTTTCCCTTAAGATAAATATCCAAGTGAGATTTCTGGACCATGTGGTAGTTCTACTTTTAATTGTTTTTGAGGAACCATCATATTGTTTCTGATAATGTCTATACTAACTTACATTAGATTACTCAAGTTCTCATTGTGAGATACAGTCACAACTTGTGACTTGCTATTTATTCATATCTCCTGAAAATGAAAATATCTCCCCTTGTGCATCAGTAGGCAGTACAGATGCCATGGGAAATTTAGTAGGGGAATGCTAGTTTTGGTAAGTGCCTCCCAGAAGCTTTGGCAGCAGCTCACACTGCTACTGGTAGGCAGTGGGACCTGCAGAAGGTGAGGCCCAGTAGGAAGAAGTAGGTTGCTGGATGTGTTTGCCTGAAAGCTACTGGAACTCGGAACCCTCTCTCCTTCTGTTTCTTTGCTTCCCAGCTGTTCTGAGGTGAAAAGACCTCCTCTGCCTCACTCCCACGATCATGCACTGTGCTGCCACAGACCCAAACAACAGAGCCCAGAGGCCATGGGCTGGGAACTCTGAAACTATGAGCCTAAGTAAAACTTCCCTTCTTTTAAGCTGATTATCTCAGGTATTTTGTCTGGGTCACAAAATTATCTAGCACAGGAAGCAGTGGAGAGTTTATAGCATGCCATTTCAAAAATATTTCTTCAAGGTATCTCTCTGACTGAAGCTTCCAGTGTACTGGGCTCCCACCACCTCTTACTCATCTCCCCAGACAATAGTAATCTTCTCTATTGTGCTGGATGAGCTGGATTTCTTCTGGCTTTTATACCTAAAGTTTAAAACCACTGACATTTATTAAGATTGTCTTCCTGTTTGCCAGGGGCACATGGAGGGTCTACCAAAAAGAAAGTGTATGAATCAGGAAAAGAAAAATTTGTATAAATATCTTAATGTTAAATTTATTGAGACATTATGTGATTAATGCAAGTTGCCTTTGGCCTCTACAGTTATCAAGAGGGCTCAAAATTGTGTTCATCAGCTTCCAGATATTTGTGGCCATGGCAGACTGCTGAAACATATGTATATTTTTTTGGTGGGCATTGTTTAAGGGTAAATATAGCTTATTGTTAACAACTACAATTATCTTTCAATTACCATCTTCCTCAGAGTGGGGTCACACTTACAAATAATGACTTTTTGGAGAGTCACATTTGTATCTGTAGTGGCTTGTCATACTGTACAGTGTTTTCAGTAGAGTTCATATCCCCTGGCTCAGGGATCCTCAGAGAAACCCCTTGAGGGATTATTGATCTCAAAAAACAAAACAAAATAAAATAAAACAACCCCCAAGCCCCCAGGCCACAAAAGCTTCAATATTAAGTGATTTTTGTCTTAAACTACCTCCACTCCTGTGGGAAAGGTAGTGTTATCATCAGCAAAGGGCAGCATTTTGAATGCATTATCAGCACTTTTTCTCCTCTTGTTAGTGGGCACACATTTATCAGGCTACAAAACCCTCTCACACTAACATGTCACCGTCTTTTATTTATTTATTTATTTATTTACTTTTGCTTTTTGAGACAGGGTCTTGCTTTGTAGTTCAGGCTGGCCCTGAGCTCACTATGGTGCCCAGGCAAGCCGCCGCGAACTCAGCAATCCTCCTCTCTCTACCTCCCGAGTGCTGGGATTACAGGCGTGAGCCACCACGTCCAGCATTGTGCTATGCGGTGTTGATTGTTGGTGGGCATGTCTTCACGCCCAGCATTATATGTGGTTACCAGGGATTGAACTCAGGACCTTGCGCTTGCGAGGCAGGTGCCGGAATCACTGAGCTAACCCTCCAGCCCACCTCCTTTTATTTTTAGAATCTAGACTAACTTCTGTAGTCATATCTCAGTACTTGACTGCTTTCAAACTTGTTGAATTTTGTACTTGATGCAAAAATTTTTTCCTGGTATTCATAAATTTTTGATACTTCTTGTCCAAGCTCAAACATGTGGGTCTGACTTGCTGCCCTTTGCAGCTAAAACAATTTGTATTGAACCTGTTGTCTCTGGTTCTCATCATGGCTTTTGAAATCACCTAATGAAAAATACCAAGGTTACCACTGTATTTTGAATCCTGTTATCCTGAATGGATGTGACACTAATCATTTCCACCTAAACCCTCTTATCTCACGCTTTTCTGGATCATTTCTAGTTAATCTCCATCAGTCACCCCTTTCTCCTTGAGTCCATTTCTCAGAACTGGTCTAGATTTACTCTTGCCCTTCTCTTCTGGCAGTCACTAAGATGGACCATGCTTGTTGGTTCTCAAGTTTATGTTGTCTTGGTGGAGTGCAATGTCTGCTTGGCTCTACCAGTCCTTCCTCAACCCTCCTTAGTTCCTTCTTGTTTAAGGTAGAGGAATGGGAAGCTTCTCATGGCTTCTTGAATCCCTTGGGATTTGAATGTCCCTGATTTTTGCAGTTTAGGCAGACCACATATTATTTCTCTTTAGTCATAGCTGCCTGAGGATAGTGATGTTGACAGCCCTGGGATATGTAGTTTACTGGGATACTTGCTGCCATCCTAGAATTTGTCCTGAACAATGGGCATACATTTTATCTACCTTTGGTTTTCCAAAGTACTTTGGAGTTCTGTCTTCCATCTCTTCTTTTTTTTGGTACTGGAGATTAAACTCAAGACCTTGCCAGGTAGACATGGTGCCACTGAGCTACTCAGTCATTCATCTCTTTTTTTTTTTTGTAGACAGCTGAAGTCCCCTTTCTTAAGAAAACATTACTATCCAATAAGCCTTGCTTTCTGTCAGGCTCTATGATCTCTCAGTCCAGGAGAGTTTTATCATCCCAGAAGGCAGGATAACATGATGCCACACCCTCTAAATATGCAATCTGCAGCCTAAACCGGATGCTTGAGTTATCCTCAAGGGTCTTGGCTATTCATATCTTAAGCCCAGACTTTGAAGGTACAGAAACCTTTTCTTTAAAATGATTTCTTATGTGAGTTTCAAAAGAATAAACTAAAAATAAAACTGAATAGCATTGTTCTTCTTAGATTTCTACTTTAACAATTCAACCCTGAGGGCACGGGTATAGAAAGCATTCACTACTTCCAGTAGGAGCCAGAGGTACCAAGGAAAGAAGCATGGTTCAAAATGAGAAAATACTATCCAAATGGTACATCTACCCATTATCTAGGATCCTGACTTTTTTGCACTTCAGCTACTGCACTAAAGGCTGCAAACCCTTTCATATCCCAAGTTCTGGGCTCCGGTGGAGACTCAGGGCAGGAAGAAGGGAATATAAGGAGGAGTCTTGGTGGGGTTGATGACAATTCATTGCTTTTTTTTTATCTTGTAATTACCATATTTAAGTGATCTGGAACAACTCATGTACCCCTTTTACATTTTTTTTAGTTTGGGTTGGATCTGGAAGGTTCTGATTCTCATCTTGGTTTCACCATGCACTGGCCAATGAGGCCAAGCACAAGTTGTATGGCTTCCAAAGGTGCAATTCTCTCATCTTCAAAGTGGGCTGAGTGCTCATGTAGCTCATCCAGCAGGTGTTTGTAGAGGATAAAATTAGAAAGATTTGAGACTCTTTTTTTTGAGACAGGGTCTTGTTTTGTAGTTCAGGCTGGCCCTGAACTCGCTGTGTAGGCCAGGTAAGCCTCAAACTCAGCGATCCTCCTGCCTCTGCCTCCCAAGTGCTGGGATTA
>PVIC010007169.1:9335-51871 GCA_004025085.1 Thryonomys swinderianus | reverse complement strand
CTTTGTAGTTCAGGCTGGCCCTGAGCTCACTATGGTGCCCAGGCAAGCCGCCGTGAACTCAGCAATCCTCCTGTCTCTGCCTCCCGAGTGCTGGGATGACAGGCGTGAGCCACCACACCCAGCATTATATGTGGTAACCGGGGATCGAACTCAGGTCCTTACGCTTGCGAGGCAGGCGCCGGAACCACTGAGCTAACCCTCCGGCCCAACCCTAGGATAATTTTAAGGAAAAGTTACAGCGTAACTTTTACAACAGTCAACACAGTGATACAGAATAGAGAAGGGAACAAAGAAAAGTTTTGGGAGCAGAGGTGCGTCAGACATAATTTAAGGACTGAGAATGCTGATGTGATTTAATACTGTATGTGTGAACTGGGTTTCTTCAAATGGTAGAGAATACCTTCTTCTCTTAGGTAGGTTAAGCTTCTCCTTGAAAACTGCCCATATTATTCTCATTCGATGTATTAGACCTTTCCTAATAGTTTCTTACTTCTACCTTTGTGGGAGAGTCTCTCAAGGTTGGCATTTTCATCCCCATTTTAAGGGGAAAGGATGAATGTGGATGAAGCTCAAAGAGCCTATTCAGAATCACACAGGTAAAAAAATAAATAAATTCATCAGGAGACAGCTTTAAACCTAAGCCTTTGGCCTTTAAACCCAGTGCTTCTGCTATAATGTCAAACACTTATCAAATTGAATGCACTTCAAAAATCATGCATATTTAACAAAAATCAGGATTAGCCGATGAGGGATGGTGCTTCTGGAATGTTCAGATCCACTGTAGAAGTGTTAAAAGCTACTTGATACTGAAAAAAGGGCTAAATATTGCTAATTGGAGAAGAATTTACAAAAGTAATGAGTTATAAGCACCATGTTTAAATGAAACAAACATTTGAAAAATCCTTCATGAATAAATATAAGTACCATAAAAATAAACCAAGAAGCAGGTAATAAAGTATGCTCCCACTGACATCAGTCAAAACTGATGTTCCAAAGGGTTATAAAAAGTGTGTGCAGGGAGTGCTGGCAGAGGATTGCCCTAAATGGAAGGTGTATGTAGCAGTGGAGAGTCTACTAATTTTTGGTGAGCTAACAAGAGTTAGTGGGCCAAAAAATGTGTCTTCATTTTTCTCTTTCTGAGAAAAATAAGCTGCACCATAATACAAGTGTTTGTTGTCACAAGTGCAATGTCAGAAACTCACGGGCGAGCCTCATCTGAAGCAATGTTGGAAAACATATGGCACTTATGGAAATTCCTCCCTTCCGGAGCTTATAATTACAGAGTTCAGCTGCTTCCATGTGATACAAGCAACTTGCCAATAAATAAAAAAGAGATAAAGCAATCTGCCCACAACATTATAAGCAGCGGCGTTAGAGACAACAGCCACTGCGAGAGGGAAGTCTCCTGTGACAACATCTGGAGAAGGAAGAATGGGCTGGCATTTAGTTTAAGTTCAGCACTTCCACATAATTTATTTGGGGAGAGCTACAGTGTTCAACGAGTATGGTGGCATTTACCACTGCATAAAATACTTTGGAATCCAATTCTAGAAAAGTGGCATCTTTGTGACCCTTCTCAGCTCCCCCAAACCGGCTACATATATGAACTTGAATCAGTAGACACCTAAAGCCTGGTGAGGAGAAAGGAATCATCAGGACATGCAGAAGTCTCAACAGAAAATGCCGCGGAATATTTCTTCTTCCCCAGATATCAATGGACAGACTCCTGGAGTTAGGAATAGAAAATTTCAGAACCAGAAGGAAAATGAACTATGAGAATCTGGTACCCACCAGAGGTTTTCAGGCTGAAAAGTGTACTTCTAAAAACACCTGTTGACCTGCTCTTCTCAGAGAAGTTTTGTGAAGCCTGATGGGGTAGGCTGAGTCCTCTCCTTAACTGAGTTTGACAGGCTATTAGTCTGCTGGGCGGACACTAAGGTCTGTTTCTAATTTTTAGGGACCAACACTAAGATACTGCTGCCTAAGCCTGAGCCACATGGCAATCTACTGAAGATAAGTGAAATACAATTTATGAAAGGCCACCTACTAGCAAAATAATGCTGGAGAAGACAAGCCCCTTAAACAAGCAAGCAAACAAAAGAGTAACTAAGATCACAGCAGGAGAAAGGATTTTAAAACATCAGGTACAGCCTAATTCTCATTATTGGTAATAGTTGTTTGACAAAGCAGTTATGAACCACAAATACTGAATAACAGCTTCTAAGGGCATCAAGAGTTAGGTTCCTAGAGGCTTTTGTCACAACACTTTTACAAAGTATGTAATCAATCTGTTCTAGGTCTATTTCTGTTTAACGACACCTTATTTAGTATGTATTATAGGTTCATTAGCATTGCGCTCATGATCAGCAGCAATGCTATGTAACACAAATCTTTTCTCCATAAAGCATATCACAGTCTACTTGGAGACACTGGAATCCTTTCTATACTATTTTGAGGAGCTATTTTAACAGCAAAATTACTCTCCAAGAAGCACAAAAATGTGAGAGATATAATGCTAGTTAGATCATGCAAAAGACAAAAGCCGCACTGCATTATTTGATCTCCTCTGGGCTATCCATTGAATGACTCAAGTACTTCTCCACCTGCACATGTCCACACTTTTAATTTGAAATAAATCTACCTTAGTAATCAGGCAGGATATGTGAACATGACAGTCTGCTGTTTGTAGTAATACTTACAAACTAAAAATTTCAGTAGTTGCAAGTGTAAGTTTGTATAAAATTAGATCAAGCAGAAGAAAAATCTTAACCAAGAGAAAGGATTAAGAAATAGAACTGTAAAATGGAAGTCATGAAATGAAGATGGAATTGATTTGCAGATACAATTAATTTCAGGTGAATAAAACAATAATAGATGAAAAAAGGTAATAAGAAAATTGCTGATATGCCAAAAATGCACGGAGTTGAAACGAAGTTTGAGTCTGAATCCCAAAATCCTAGGCAGGGTTGACATCAGAGCCCGCTCTGCCCCAAGCCACGCCCTGTCACAGTGTTACTTGTTTTTGGAACAAAAATATTGCTAAGATGAAACTAGCAAGCTTCTCTCCCACAGCACTATGTTAGAGGGCAAAGGAGCAGCACCACGAGGCCACTAAAAGAATGGGTTATGCTCAAGAACTCTGTTGTCGCACAACGAGGTTATGCAGTTGATGTGAAAAAAGGCATCGATGGACCTGCAACTGTTTGAGAATTCACACTTCCCAGACATCGCTGGAGAAAATAGTGATGGGAAGGTGAGCGAAATGACAGATGGCTCCAGCAAGAAAGGCAGAGGCCAGGGGAAGAGAAGAGTAGAGCCGGAGGGTCCCAGTCAGCAGCATACCCGGGATACGGATGTAGCTCATGTACGAAAGAAGCTTCCTGAAAGAACTCACATGTTAGAACACAAAGTGTCTGGAAGTGGAAGAGCAGAATTTCTGTGAGTAAAACCCCGACAGCATGAGGCCAAAGGGAAAAGGCAAAGTATTCTCAATTCTTATTATGATGTGGTAGGAAGAAAGCGATGGGGAAATTGATTAAAGGGCTTTGATTAGCAGTAATAACTGACACTTCAATATCACAGTAGAGGAAGAATGATTTTGAGCCTGAAGAAAGGAAAATTACTGGTGCTGGTATTAAGAAGGAGGACATGAATTTTAAACACACAAAAAGGAAAAATTCAGATGCATAATAACTACATCATACCAGCAAAAGTGAATAAAAGGGGGAAATGAGAAATAAGCATAGTAAACATTAAAAAGCTAAAAAGAAGTAATCATATATACTGTTCCTATACTATACACGAGTGGGTAGACTGTGCCAAACTTGTGTTAAAACTAAAACCCATGTCCATATTGAAACAAAAACATTAGGACAAAATAATAAAGTTAAAAATTTTTAAATGAATAAAGACTTCAAGGCATATACTAATAAAGCCAGAATAGTGATTTAGATTCTAGAAGCTAGAATTGCATGATTTGCATAATGTATACATATTTAAAATCATGTGTATTACTCTCTGTTCTTTAGAGAGACGATATATTTTACATATTTTTAATAAACATTCACAAAGATTGATCACATTCATGACTGAAAACACTAATAAAATCAAAATGGAAATTTGACAGACTGTATACTATAATAAAATATGATGACTACAAATAACTAAGAACAAAGAACACTTCAAATTATTGACTACTAGGAATTAAAAAAACCAAATGGTAAGTACCACTGAAATTACTAGTTATAGAAATTACTAGTTATAGTAATAAAGCGAGAAAAACTTTACATAAAAACCCATGGGCCACAATAAAAGTATTCAGAGAAAAATTTAGAATATATAGTGGCATGTTATCTATAAAAAGAAACACAAAACATACAATAAATTAGGTTTCTTCTTAGGCAATAGGAACAAAGAACAAGCAAATGTCTAAAGAAGTGTTCAAGCAAAAATTGAAATTAATAAAATGCATAAGAAAAAACAGACATTTTAGAACAACTTCACTAACCATCTTGATTCTCTGAAAGTGCCAGTAAAACTCATCAGTGCCTTATGAGGTTATCTTAATTGCTTTGTGTTGGAGCTGGCTGGCTCTAAGGTCAAAAAGGCAGGACAGAGGAGCATTGTGGATAGAAGCCGATCCAGTCCTGGCAGCCAGAAGACAGTGAGAGGGGGGAGCAGGCAGGGAGAGGCCCGAGGACGGGGGCTTGCCCAGGCCCCGCCTCCTGACATCACTTCCGCTCTGGATTCTTCAGTGGGTTATTCCTCTGAGGACTCTAGGGGTCCCAGGACCCACCCCCCTTCCAGAGTCCCAATCTCTAAACACAGCAGGCTTCTGGAGGGGAGTATTCTAGGTCTAAACCATAAGAGAAAATAATTTTGAAAAGCAGAGCAAACAATATTTTTAATTCTAAATAAATGGGCGTCCTAAATACATATGTGGGAGACCACTTTAAGAACCATAAATGAGTAATATGGATAAGTATATACCAAATATATAACATAAACAAACCTAAAAGAAGGTTATCTCCCAAATAAAATACAAACTACCAATAATTACTCAGCTTAAATTATAAAATTTGGCCAATTCCTTCAAAAATGATTGGAAATGGTAGAGATTTATTTAAAACATCATCAGGACTAGATGATTTCATGACTGAATTCCTCAAAACTTGTAAATGCACATTTGTAAGGCTATTTAGATCCCTCTGATGATTTATGAAAAACGAAAAGCTCAGGAATGATATATTTTTTTTATGAGACGGGGTCTCACTTTGTAGTTCAGGGTGCCCCTGAACTCACTGTGCAGCCCAGGCAAGCCTTGAATTCAGCAATCCTCCTGTCTCTGCCTGCTGAGTGCTGGGATTACAGGCGTGAGCCACCAAACTCGGCACTGTGATATGTGGTGCTGATTGCTGGTGGGCCTGAGTCACCACACCCAGTTCAAAGCAGGGACATTGCACTTGCTAGGCAGGCACCAGAACCACTGATCTAAATCTCCGGTCCAGGAGCTGTAATTCTTAAAGCAGTATAACCTTAAGACTAAGCCTATTAGAATCCTAGAAAAGATAGAACAACAGTAATCACTACCAAAAAAAAAAAAAGTACACTTAAACCCCCCACAAATGGTCCAATTTATTTATGGTTCAGGATGCAAAGTTTGCAGCATTAACAAGTAAGATCATGCCATAGTTGGCAGCATTAATTCAAAAAATGCTCTACCAAGAAATCTATTAACATGATACTAATAAAAACACTGACACCAGAGGCATGTTCTGCTCTGACTCGGCATTAGGTACTCTGCTACCTGATTTATAGGTATTAAGGCAACCCTGGTTTGGTGTTTGTAGTGTGATTATCATTGAATTTTGAAGGTGAGAATCTCAAGATCTAAAAAAGGTACGTTAAACTCCTGTGCTCATACAGAACAGAAGTGGAGGGGCTGGAACCTCAGCAGAATTCTAGCTCTGGCTCCTTTCTCTGATCTTTCCATTGCCGAGGTGTGTGACAAGGACAGGGCGCAGCTCATACCTGGGTTCGGAGGTCAAGTAGATCCTATGCACAGATGCTGGGAAGGAGCTGGGTGATGTTAAGCAGCTACTAGAACTTTAAGAGAAATACCATTGAAACCAGGTACCGATTCACTATTGATGTCATTCTCCTTCAGCGTCATGGTGTTTAAGACAGTGTTTAAAATGGTGAGATCCAGGTCAGGCGTCCTGGTGCCTCTAATCCCAGTGCTCTGGGAGCCTGAAACAGGAGGATCACAACTCTCAGCCCAGCCTGGGCAAATGGGCAGTTTAGAGACCATCCATCTTAACAGTTTTGTACACTCTATTAAAGGCAACGGGCCACAACATAGAATGACAACTGAAAGCACTACGAGAGAATGCTCTGAGACACAGCAGCTCTGAACTTCACCTTGACACCTCTACTTTTCCTGCTCCCTCTGGGTCAGGACCACAAGGCCACTGAGATCCGTTGCTCTCCTGGTCCCTCCTCTCCCATCTTTGCATCGGGACACGTAGTTCATTCCGCATCCTCCCTCGTCAGCTGGTGCAGACCCAGTCCCCACAGTTTCTCATACCCTGTCGTAAAGTCACACCTGCTGTCTTCCCTTTCCTCAGACCCAACATCCACCCTGACAGGTGTTCATGTTGGCCCCTCCCCCACCAGACTGTATCAGACTCCGCCACTGCAGACCTTCTCTCCCACTTCTGTTCACCATCGCCTTCTCCCGGGCCCGGATTCCTAACCTGGCCTCGCAACCACTCTGTCTTCTCAGCAGAGCAGTGATTCTCAGCAAACACAAGTTACATCATGTCATGCGTCTGCTCAAACACTGCAGTGACCATGGGGAGGACTCGGCAGGAAGCACGCCTGCCCTAGGCCTCCAACTTTATGGCCAGTGAACTGGGTGCCACGACCTGACCAAGCCCTACTGCAGCCCTGGCCTCAGTGTCCTGGGGTGTCCTGCCAGCTCCACTCTCCGGAGCGTCGCAGTGGTGGTGTGCAAAGGTGTGTGAAGACGTACAACAGATGAGCCAGAGAAGGCAGGGAAGCGATGAGGTAAGAGAAGGCATGAGCTTTATATTTTCCTACCTAAGTAGAAGGTATATCAGTAATGACCCCCTGGAACTCACAAACATGTCCTGTTTGACTTGTTTTCATTCAGCTACTCATCTAATTAAGGATTTTTTTAAAAAGTTGTCTCTCCACAAAAAAAAGCACCTCCCACCTCCCAATAGTGTAGTGACTTTCTCTCTGTCTCCGTCTGTCTCTCTCTGTCTCTCTCTCTTGGTCTTCCAGAAAAATTCCTCAAAACGGCTGTTAGGCCCAGCATGATCTTCCTTTCACACACTTCGTTCTCCCTCTGAACTCTCCTTCTGTGCCCACATTCTTCCAACCTGATGCAGCCGCTCTGGCCCCATCCTGTTTTTGGAGTAAATCAGCCCTGCTCTCCTCTCAACATCTTTGCTTTTTTTTATAGGTTTTATTCCTCCCTAGTTGAAAGTAGTCCTGCTAGGATGTGAGTTCCACCAACCATCTTGGAAAATTCACTCCCCGGTAGAATCCAAGTACCTGGAAAAGTTCGGGTGCACAGTATGAGTCCTGTCTGTAATTGAGGACAAATGAGCTAAAATCATGTATTTCTTGAGACATTTTACACACTTCACTCTCCCAAGAGACTATTTAAGATCCACATGCCTTCTAGAACTAATACATTTTAGTTTAATTGGCTAGCCAAAAACTCATTAATTTTTTCCATTAAAATGTAACAGTCTAGAAATCGATATAAAAGAATAGCCACAAAGCTATAAAATACTTCAGAAATAAAATTATCTGAATGTATAAGGCATATATGAAGAAGCTATAAAATCTTACTGAGAGTGTCAATTGGATCTGAATTAATGGAAAGAGAAACTACATTCCTTTTTCAAAATATTAAATGCCATAAGAGGTTATCTCCTCAAAGTTGATATATGTATGCATTAAGGGGAATCTTAATTAGAATGCTTTTCTGGGATTACAAAAAATAATCTCAAAATTTACATGGAAATCTACAGCCTGAAATTAACAAGAATGTTATTAAAAGGTAAGAAGAACTCGGTTCACACACACACGTGCGCGCGCGCGCACACACACACACACACACACACACACACAGATGCAATCAAGTCAGTTCAACCCAAGCAACTAGGAGATTTGAGCAGGAATAGATAAAGTTTAAGCAATGTAGGACACAGATTCCAGGAAGAACTCTCATGAAAGGTGGGACTGTAAAGATCATAAAGACAATTTTCCATATAGAGAGGGAGGACATAGGTTTACTTAATAAAAGATTCTGACATATTTCCCATCCACCCAAAAGAGAATAGACTTGTATCTCTTCCTCAAATTTTGAGCAGCAATAGTAGCATATTAAAAAACATTAATGCAATCTAAGTAAATTTCATTATAACAATAAACAGAATAGAAAAGCTTTTTAAAGACCAGAACAGGACACTGAAAAGCAACAAAATAAATCCTAAAATTAAGATGGAAACACCAAGAATGATATCAACAGATAAATGGTAAATTGTTATTTCAAGCTAAAATATTTAACACGTGCATGACTAAGATCATTATTTAATGTAAACACTCTTTTCAAATGGATCTAATGCAAAATTGGGCACTGGATATGAATTTTTTTGGCAATTCACAGGAGAACAATAGCGATTGTAACTAATGCAATTATAAAAAGTTACTGAGCCTACATCCCAATCAGAAGAATGCAAATTAAACTGCCCACAACACAGCACTTTATACCTGTATGAAGACAAAGACTATAGAGAATAATTACACCTACTTCTTGTAGGAATACAGAGTTAATGTGACTATAACTTGTGAAAAGGATCAGTGTTGTGCTTCTGAAAATCAAAATGCCAATGTCTTTACAATGTAAGCAAATAACATGATACTTCATGCCCTAGAAATCACATTTCTAGGCTTCTATCCCAGAATATTGAATATATGTTAAGTTCTAATTCACAAAGAAATCACAGTGTTTGCTTCCCAATAAGAAAGTGACTAAAGTCAAATTCATCCATGGAATGGAGGAGGAGAGATAGTATGTGTTTCCCCAGTGTGGATTCCATCTGTAACGATGATCATGAAAACGCATCCAAAATAGCTTATGTAAGCATAACTCCTTATATTTAATGATTGATTAAATAATGAGTAAATATAATCTAAGCATAGGTATGTGTGATTTTTAAAATAGAGTATTGATCATTTTCTATATCTTTTGTTTGTAAGTGGTAGGGAGGGAAAGGCATGGGGTGAAGATGGAGAGATGTTTTTCTGGTAAATGATGGGAAGGAAGGAAGAGAACTTATCTTTTATAAAATCCAGAAATGTTAGCAGGAACCATTAGGGTCCAGTGGGGATCATGTTCACTCTAAGATGCTTTGCAAACTTAGATTTACAGAGTTTATAAAGAGGACCCTCAGTTCCACGAAAACTTTATGGGACAAGAAAAGAATAAAACTAATGAAAAACCTAGGTTCCCAAACAACATCCTTTTCAGAGTATTTCTCTCTATTTCTGCCTCAGATCCCTACTTTGTCCCACTGGCCTCTTACATATGATGGGAGCACGAGCCTGGCTTAAGGAATCAGGATGGCCTAACAAGAAAGGAGGGAAGCTTCAGCCACAAAAGCAGTACTGGTGAATGCTGATAGTTAGCACCAACATAAAGCCCTTAAGATGAACTAACATGGAAAAGATAGACCAGCCTAAGAGCCAATGAATTGCTTGTCTGCTTATAATTGTTTGGAGAGATATATATATCTCCAAACAAATTTATATATATATATATATACATATATATACATATATATAAAATCATATAATTATATATAATATATGAATGAATTATAATCATATATGAGTGAATTATATATAATTATATATTATATATAATTGTATATTATGTAATTAAACATATATATGATGAAATCAAAATAATCTAAAACAATACATTTTGCCTCCATTTAATTTATTCAGTAAATTTTTATAATGATCAAACACTGCTGAATAATGCCATTCTTTTCTTTCTTGGGGAAAGAAATTCTTCAGTTAAAAATTAGCAGGAGCGCAACGGAAAGCTCTTAGGTCACTATTCATTACTGCAGAATTCATTATCAAGAACAACTAGAAGGCATCCAAATAGTGAGAGGTGTGGAACTAGTGAGACGTGTTCTCATTTCTCTCCTTGGTTGGGTAGCACCATAGTGGACAGACACAGATTGTCCGTAATAGTCACCATGAAATGTGAGCTCCCTAAACTTCATAGAGTACATCATAGTGTTATGCCAAAGGTCTTCAGGTTCTGACGGTACATCTCACCTAGTCATCACCGAAAGCCCTAGAGAAGCATCTTCTACATCTTGATTCACCCTCTGTCCAGTGCCAAGTTGTACCATGCCCATTTCCAAGCCTGGCACTAGACAGCTTTCTTTGATGTCCCTGAACACATAGTCATCCTGGTACAAGAGAAGCAAGAGCCTCAGAGTTCTAACTCAGTGCCTCATCTCATTTCCTCAAGAAGTGGAAGCAACAATCCCTTCACAAAGTTCCTCCTAAGAATTCCCTTCCAATTCAACCACAGGAGGCCTAATTCTCTGTGGTCACCTCAAGAATTTGCGGTGCTCCTGCCACCATCTCCCTCCTTGGCACAGAGGCTTCCCTTTATCAGCAAACCAGCACATGCAAAGATGCATCCCAGCATTCTCTCCTTCTTTTCTCAAGAGGCACACCTGAGCCAGCCACCTCTCGCTTAAGTCTAAGTTATCCTCTCTTCTACAGCATGAGGAAAAACATGCTGATGTAAGACATGAAGCAAAACACTTAATATGTGTGGCTTATTTTATGAAATATTCCAATTTCCCATATGAACATAAATTACTTTAGTCATAGGGGAAAATAACAAAAATTTATGAAAGATAAAAGTAGGTTAATGTATGATTAGTCAAATATATTGTGCATTAGTAGGTGATAGACACACATGTTATATTATCTCTAATTTTTGTGATAACCTGAAACATAACCAACAGTTTAGTATCATGGATGAAGAAAACTGTGATTAGATAGAATTTCATGAGGTTTAGTGCAAATGATTTGAACAACTCGTTTGTCCCCTGACCCTATTCCCTTTTATTGGGAATTTCATGATTCTTTGGGGAAGTGATCCTCCTTCCCCTCCAGTTGTGTTACCAGTGCTACTGACAATGCTAATGTCCACTAGACCAGCCTACTGGTCCAAGGATCAGAATTTTTCCGAGATGTGTGAATTGACACTAAGGTTCACGAGATAGCCCCTCCCTACTGGCCAGCAGGTGACCTGGGGCCCACCGTCTATGGTTTATAAAGGATGAGGAAGAGTAATGTGATGGCTGATTTAGTGTGTCAGTTTGAATGAGTGACTCCAACTAAACTGGATCAGAACAGCTCTGAGTGTGGGAGAGCCACCCTAGGGAGGACTGGTGCCATTGTGAAATAGAAACTATTCAAAGGGAAACGTGGTGGAGGGGTGGGTAACACGGGGTAAAGAAAAAACGCAACGGTAATTTAAAAAGGGGAACAACGCTTATGTATTTAGGGATGGGGGACTGTAGGGTGGATAGGGGAATGGGGATAAATGAGAATTAAATCGTGTCATATGCTGGTATGAATTCAGAATATTGAGTGTGATCATGACATGTATATACAATGTACCAATAAAGATGAACAACAGAAAAAAAGGAAACAAAGAAACAAAGATGGTTTCTGTTTCCTTTGGAAGAGCCCCAGTCTTCGCTTGCACCCTGAATGTCAGCTCCTGGCTTTTAGTTCAGGCTCTTCAGGCTCCAGTGCAGATCCTTGGGCCTCCTGATGAGAACTCACACCATACACTACAGTGAGCTCCCGGCTTCCGACTGGATCCTTCGATCCCCAGGGCACAGACTGAACTTTTGGACTTTCCACACCGAGCTTTGTGGGTGGCCCTATAAGCCAATCTGTAGCTTCTTGCATGTGTGTGTATCTTATATTGTATCTGTTTCTCTAGTAAATACTGACTGATATGAGTAGGACTGCATGAAACCTAGAACAAGTGAGAGAAAGCAAAGGAAAATAACCCTTCTCTACCTACATCTCTAACTTTCTCTGGGGCTTGGTTCTACAGAGGGTTGTCCTATGAACTTTTCTTTTACTCTCCACTAGGTCAAGCTGACTTTCCAATGTGTATAATACCTGCAATAAAAACACTGTCTGTACTAGACCAGGTTAAGTAAAGAGCCATCGGTTGGACCTAATCTCAATCCTCATTCTTTATTCAGCCCTACACTGAGACAGAGGAATGAAGAACTCAGGGAGGGAGGGACAAGGCGTGTCCAATTTAAGGTCATAGACCTTGGGCCAGCACCATTCCTTCAGGCTGCACTTTTTTTTTTTTTTTTTTTTTTTTTTGAGACAGGGTCTCACTTTGTAGGTCAGGCTGGCCCTGAGCTCACTATGGAGCCCAGGCAAGCCTCGAACTCAGCAATCCTCCTGTCTCTGCCTCCAGGCTGCACTTTTAAGAAATGATTTAGCCCTGTCATGTTTCATAAACACTGACTTCAAATCGGGCTCCCACTCTGGGATTGCATTAGTTCATAAACTGAATTTTTCTGTTCCTTAAGTCTCACATCTCCTCTGGCTCTGGGGTGTTTTTGATTGTAGAACAAAGAGTCTGCAGGGCGGTCTGAGCCTCTCATTTCCCAGCCTGAAGAAGTTGCCCTTTGGCCTGGTGTAGATCATTGCCAGGCCTAAAGGCCTGACCTTTCTGTACAAGCGGGCCCTACCCTGAGCCACTCTACACAGCACATCTCCACCCCCGCTTTTGTTTCCCAGACCCTGAAGCTTCCAGATCAAATGCCAACCGTCTGCAGCTTTGTCATGGAGGAGTGTGAGCAGATTGGGCATGTACAGTGCAGACTCCAGACCCTTCCAGCAAGCAGGTATTTGGCCTAGAGGGAGCTGCTGGCCTGCTCTAGCCCTCTGTTTTCGTCTCTAAGAAAGAATATAGTCAGAAAACAGCAAGGGCTTCCCAGTGCAGACTCCCTTTGCCTCTGCCATTTATTTCTGTCTGGAAAGTATTGTTTTCAATAAGTAGCTGTTGAATGAATGAATTACTGTGTAGCCCTGACCACCCTGCCAGACAGGTATGCTTTTCAATGAGCATGTCTTATGTGCTGAGACCTAACTTATGTGCCTCTTTCACCTCTAAATCTTTCAAATCATCTTATATCAGCTTGTAATAATATAACAGTTAACTTGCTACAGGAGGTAGTGAGGGAAATAAGGGAGAGAAGCTCCCCTTTAACAATCAAAATAAGTTAGGTGGAAAGAGGGACGTCCTTTGTGTACCCCACGCATACACCAGACAGGATGTAGAGCCACTACTTCTGGACAAACCTTCAGAAGACACATACCTTCCCAGAGTCTGTGGCATCTCATCTCATGCAGTTTTGGGGGGACTTAAATAAGAAATTGCCTGTGTACACAGACACCAACTGAGTGCTCAGTTACTGCTCTGTTATAATCATAACTGCATAAAAGTTGTATCTCAAGAACAAAACCTTCATGGCAACTGAATAGCAATTTAATGAAATGTAGTTTAAAATTTTGTCTTTTACTTCCCTTTGGTTCATATATTTATCCCCTTCCCCTTCGGTCCTATCCATTATAGGCTAAGTGGAGGTGTGTTTAGGAGAAGTGAAATTAATCTTTTAATGTGAGAAAGAAGAAACTATTTTCATTGGCAGTACAAACATTGCAAAGGTGGCAGCAGCACTGAATACTTCTGTGGAAGGGTTGGGAAAGGAAAGCCATGATTTTGCTGAGCTGTCTGGAGTTGTCTGACCTCCCGTGACACTCTGAAAACTTGACCCCTGTGGTGGTCAATCAGAAGAACGCTAGATTGCTTTGGGAAGGGCTCCTAGGAATTAGAACCATCAGTTGGGACCAACCACTCTGTGGTTTGTGTTCTTGTCAATGAGAATTTAATCCCCTTAGAAGGGGCTCTTTAACCTGTGACAGAATCTCCAGAGTTAGTTCTTCCAACTACAAAGTTTGTGGTGCAGAAATGAAAGAAATGTGACTTTGGGTTTCCCTCGCTGTGTGTTAGGAGGAGGTGCGTGCAGGCAGGCATGGGGATTCTCCTGTGTGTATGTGAGGAGTGAGCTATTGCATGTGTAGAAGGGGTGAGATGGGACCTCATGCTGTCCACACCTATCTAGGATACCACGTTCACTTCCGATTTGTTTTAGAATACACACCTCCTTTATCCAGTGCAGGGTCATCGGAATGCTGAGGGGCACGGATGTGCCATGTGCTGTGGAAGAAGCATTGGAAAGATATCTAATAAACAAAAAGAAATGTCTGGGAACTTGTTAATACTCAGAATATCTTAAGGACTGCTAGAGAGTTACCTCTGTCTAAGGAAGACATTTTCCATCTCGTAGCTACCCAAGTATGGGGTCAGGCTGATTCAAGAAGTGAATATCAACCTTGGAGGTATTCACATGTTGTTTGCAGATAGATATATGTGGAAGGAATACAAACAGTTCGGGCAGCCATTAAGGAGAGTCCTCAGTCTCTCTTCCATTTCTTCCATGGATCTATACAACCCACTCACTGCCCCTCCCCTACCAAATTTATTTACAACCTAGGGATGACACTTACTGTTCAGTGTGTCAGAGATACATTTATAAGGCTAACTTTATTTTATTTATTTATTTATTCATTTTGAGACAGGGTTTCACTTTGTAGTTCAAGCTGGCCCAGAACTCACTGTGTAGCTCAGGCAAGCCTCGAACTCAGCAATCCTACTGCCTCTGCCTCCTGAGTGCTGGAATGACAAGCTTGAGCCACCAAACCTGGCATTTGTGGTATATGGTACTGATTGCCGGTGGGCATGAGTCACCACGCCCAGCATTGTTGTATCTGGTTACCGGGGATCAAGCCAAGGACCTTGTCCTTGCTATGCAGGCACTGGAACCACTGAGCTAAATCTCCAGCCCAATGAAGCTAACTTTAAAAGACATAATATAGACAAAAGAAGTATAAACTAATAGATGAACGGCAAAATATAGCTAACTCATGGGAGAGCCAAAGATTTTAGTCTCTTGGAAAATGCTCACTATGAGCTCGCAATCCAGCAACAGCCTGTTAAATTCACAACCTTTCTCTTCCATTGTTTCCAATTCTCTGAGTCTTTTCCCTCCTTGACCTCTTCTATCTAGTTCCAGAGTCCGCATCCTCTTTTGACTATTCAAGGTATGGCTACCAAGCATGGCAAAGCTTTGTTGTTTTTCAAAGGAATCCACTGTCCTGAAGAGAATTAGTGATCCATGTGTATTTAGTGAAAGATGGGAAGGATGTGGGAGTGGAAGGAACTTTTCCAAAGCTTCCCTTCTTGTCAGGCTTTCTGTGGTGATCACTATCCCTACAATCACTAGGTTCTTCCTTTCTGCCTCCTCTTGTTTTTTTTTTTTTCTAGAAATTCAAACTCTTCTCCATTTTTAATGTAAACAAACCATTTTCACTTTACTAGAACTGAGAACAGCTAGTTCTTAGCCGATGCCGGGTGGAGAGCCTGGGCTGGGCTTCTATCTTACTTACCAAAACACTTATCAAAGCATTCTTTCTCCATTGTCTTTGTTACACTTCTCATTTCTGAGGCAAACTACCCAACATTCAAAGTTGAAGGAGAAAAGGTTTATTTGGCTCATGGTTTGCAGAGGTCCCCATCTATAATTGGTTGGCTCCAAAACTGGTGGCATAGCAGAAAGGAATTACAGAGGAGAAAAAGTTCATGGTGAACAGAAAGTAGCAAAGAGCCTGAGGGATGTCCGTAACTCTTTCTATCCCTCATATCTTGTCCGGGCTACTTAGAGCAGATAGCACTTGTGCCCTTAATTCTAGTGCCCCTGAGCCTAGCATTGCACCATAAATCGAGTCCAGTGTCACACACTCTAGATCAGGAAACAGCCCTGCCTATGACTGGATGGGGCTTTGGCGGGACATCTCAGCACAAGCTCTTACACCAATAAAGGCATTTTTCTACTCACGAGGAAGTACCACGGATAAAGAAAGAAGTTGGCCTCCTGATACGTATTTGCGTGTGTTTGCACTGGAAGGGTTTACTAAAGTTCTTAATGAAGTGAGAAACTGTTCACAAAAGATCAGTGGGAACATTGTTATCTGAACCTGAACTGACAGCTACTGAGATGTGCGATGTATTTTGCGGGTAAGCCATAATCTCTTAATAAATAACCACAAAAGTAGCATACCCATGCCTTCCATATCCATGATGTGTGGGAGAATTGAGCAGGCAGCAGATAAATGAAAGGAAAGTAAAATTAAAATGTCAAAGGAGCATTGGACGAAACGAAGCAAGTACAGAGTTGGGAAGAATCGGAGAAGAATGAAGGTGCACAAATTAAGCATTTTTAAGAAGAAAACAGGAAATCGAACAGTCCAAAGAGAACATGGTGTGCTGGCTACTGAAGAAGCAAATTTTACTCCTTGCTTTTAGAAAACATTTTTGAGGATCTCAAGAAGGAAGGAAAATGGTGGTGTATTTAGAAACTGACCTGGCCAGGATGCTAAGTACTGTGAGAACACTGGGCTGGACGAAGCTTAAGGAAGTAACAGTCACCAAATATGTGGCAGAGTAGGCAGTCATAGGAAGGAAGAGGGAGAGTGGTGTGGCCTTCCTGGAAGCAGAGGCAGGAGATTCAGCCTGATGGCCTAGTGACTAGGGGCTGGGACAGGGGAGATGACCTCAAAGTGCTTGTTTGCAGCAAAGTCTGCCACACTCCAACTTAGATCAGGCTATAGACCCTGGCTTCTGTCTATTTGCCTTTTAGGAAACCAGCTTTCTGTTTGTAAAGCTTCTGACTCATTTTCCCAAATAACTCAAGTAAGTAAACCTCTCTGCTTCTGTCGCCAGCGATTTTAAGCATTAAAGCTTTGGAGCTCAAAACAAAAGACAGCATTTCTAAGGGTTACAGACATCTTCTATACAACATTCACAGCAAGTGTTAAACTGCAAGCAGATTTCTGCTCAATGTAAAGAATTGATTTCTAATGATCTGAGCTCCACCGAAATGGTTTTGTTGGGGGATAGAAAAGCTCCTCTCTTATTAGACATGTTAAGCACCAGAAAAAGAAAAGAAACAGCATGTTGGGTGGGGACCATCAGAGGGCAACTGTACCACAGCGGCTTTTTGAAGTTAAAATTTCTGGACTTATTTCCTGGAAACACTCAACAGACACAAGGAGGCTCAGACCTCAGTTCTGGACATCGGCACTGTGGGAAATATGGTGCATTCGGTGGCCACCAAGCTTCCCTCCTCCTTGTAATTTTCTAAACATGGATCACGGACAACACTCAAGAAGCTGGAGCTAGAGAGCGGGGAGAGTTGTTCAACACGGCTCAGATTCCCTTGATGCTCTCGTCACACATCCCATTGTCACAGCAGAAGCCACACAGCACTACTGTCTGCGATTTGAGTGACTGAGGCCGGTACTGTGGGGCTGAAGACTCCTTTGGTAGCTAGCTCCTCCACCGGAACATCACCCTTCAGGACAGATGCTTTCTTGATCCTGTAACCTGCAGGCCTCACTGCCTGGGATCTCCTTCACCAGGGAGGTATATGCTTTGCACCTCGCCTAACTCAAGTCTCCAGTGAGCATCCTTTCGCAGACAGGACTTCCTTGCTCCTACTCTGGCACAGTAGCCTCCACTCTTCTCTGTGTCCTCATCCTTCAGTCATTCTCCTTGAGTATTTGCAACTGCCATTGCGTTATTTACAGTTGTTCCTTCATGTCCATGGGGATTAGTCCCAGGAACCCTTGTAGTTGTCAAAATCCTCAGATACTCAAAAGTCCCTTATAGGAAACAGTGTATTGTTTTTATAAACCCATTAGTGCCTGGATACTTTAAAGCATCTCTAGATTACTAGTCATAGCCATACAATGGAAGTGCTATATAAATAATGTTATATCATTTTTTTTTGAGACAGGGTCTCACTTTGTAGTTCAGGCTGGTCCTGAGCTCACTATATAGCCCAGGCAAGCCTCGAACTCAGCAATCCTCCTGTCTCTGCCTCCCGAGTGCTGGGATTACAGGCATGAGGCACTATGCCCAGCTTGTTATATCATATTTTTAGGAAATACTGGCAAGAAAAAGTCTATACATGTTTGGGACAGACACAATTTTTCCACCAAATATAATTAGTCTGGGGTTGGTTGAATTCATAGATATGGAAGGCACAGATATGCTACTTTTGTGGTTTTTGTTTTGTTGTGTTGTGTTTTGCTTTTGAGGCAGGCTGGGCTTGAACTTGAGATCTTCCTGCCTAAGCCTCCTAAAGTTCTGGGATCACAGGCATATAGTACCATTCCTCATTATTTCTTAGTTTAATGTCTGACTCTTTAGAATGTAAGTCACAGTAAGTAAGAATCTTCACTGCTATGTTCTTTCTCCTTAGAGCAAAGAATGGTATACATAAGACACCCAGGAAATACATGTGGGATAAAGAACTTGCAAAGACACAGTCATGAAAGCACTGTATCCAACATTCCCAAGGAGAAAAAAGGCTCTAGTATGCCTTAGCCCAGGAATTGTGGCTGTGTCCAAAGGGTGCATGGAAAGGTGGAGAGATTGCACTGGAGAGGTCATCTGTGGTCAGACCATGACTTGGCTGTTGGGTCAAGAGGAGATGATGGGACTACTCTTAAGGAGCCAGGGAGCCAAGAACAGTTTGATCAGACTTGGCTCCAGTGGAAGGATCCTTCTAGAAAGTAAGAACAGGGTTCTGAGAATGCTCTGTGAAGAGGGTACTATCCCATGAGCTGGTAGGGAGTTCTCTGAATTCTCTAAAGGGAGACTCAGCTATCATGGAGTTCTTACTTGTATTTTCTAGCGCTAAAGGGACATGTCTTATTATATTCATGCTGCTATAAAAATACTCGAGCCAGGGTAGTTTATAAATGATGGAAATGTACTTTGCACACTTGTGGAAGATGGAAAGTCTAAAGTGAAGGGGCAGTGAGTCTTGTGTCTGTCAAGAGCATGATCTCTACTCCCAAATCTTGTCTTTCTGCCTCATTCTCCAGGGGGAATAGAAGCAGTGCTCTCAAAAAGGGAAGAGATGGTGGCTCACGCCTGTAATCCCAGCACTCGGAAGGCAGAGACAGGAGGATTGCTGAGTTCAAGGCTTGCCTGGGCACTATAGTGAGCTCAGGGCCAGTCTGAACTACAAAGCGAGACCCTGTCTCAAAAAAGCAAAAAAAAAAAAAAAAAGGGAAGAGATGGAAGGGCAACAGGGCCTGGGGTTTCTTCCAGCTCTTATTAGGTGCTAATCCCACCCCAAGGGTGGATTCCTCAGGCCTGGTCCCCTCCTAAGGTTTCCACCTCTCAATACTGCTGCACCGGGGATGAGGTTGCAACACTGTGCTTGGCATGGACACAGCATTCAGTCCAGAGCACCGTGATGCTGCCTTAGTCATTTTGAAAGAGAAGAGTATTTCTCAGAGGAACTTGAGCAGTTTCCAAGTTACACTCCCCAGAAACTGGGCCAAAAATAAGTAAGGGAGTTACCTTGGACATGACTGAGGGTCCCCAGTTATGCAGCTAGATAGGCCAAGTCAGGATAATGAACCCGGAATGGGTGAAAGCAGCCCTGTTCCTGGCCTCTTCCGCTCCATCTGTTTTTAAGCTGTAGGCGGGAGGAGTGGAGAGACTATTGAGAAACCTGAGCAGGCAGGACTTTTGGTTGGTGGCTATGTCAGTGTGTGCCTACCTCAGTTTTGCCTCCTGATCCTCTGACTTTTGATGGCTCAAAACGTCCCTAAGCTCAGACAAGGTGAGTCTGAACGACAATTAACTTATTGTGGTCACCTTGAGTAAGAAACGCTTAACTAAATTGGATCAGCATAGTTCTGAAGTGTGGCTGAGCTGATTTATGGAGGACAGAAGACCCCGCCCCCGACTATGATGTGTATTTGAAATCTGCCATTTTTCTGTCCCCAGAGTTTAAGTAAGCACAGAGGCCAGAAAACAAGAAACAGGTGGAGCTGAAAATACCTATATGAAAGCTCATGGACACTATCCCCATGATATCACATGTGTAGTGTTTGCCCACCATCCCAACACGATGGTCAGAAGCATTGTGTCACTGTCTAAAGGGCCCTAGTTGAGGGGATGAAGTCCATAGTCACTGTAGGTGCCATCCCTACTTCTGCCACCCGGGTGCCGTGGAATGCTGGGATCACTTCTGATGGCTGTATTTTAACTCTCTCTTCAACTACATGAGCTGTCTCAGATTGCTTCAACAAATTACTTTTTTGCTTACGTTAATCAACTCTGCCTTGCTTGCAATAATAGCAAATAAATTTGCTCTGTGTCCCTTGAAATTACTTATCATGTGACATTGTAACAAAAAGATGCTTAATTATCAGGTGCCAGGCTCTTACCAGTAACATTTAGTCCCCTTTGCTGGGAATAATCATGCCTATTCAAAAGACTTATGGACAAGCATCCATAGTGGCAGCAACAGGTTATTTGAAAAGTGTGTCCTTCTCCTGGGTTGACTCAGGTACTTGTGTCACTCAGTGTTGACTATTTCAGGACAATATCTAGGCCTGAGGTTTTCTATGGTATTACTTCCCAGAAGGATCAGCCGGCCCACCAAAGGCATTCTGATTAAAATAAATTTCATTCATTTTGCTGAGGCAGGAACTTGTCCTCTCTGGAATTAATGTGTGCTCTGGATTTGAATTTCACTTGCCAGGCTCTGCTTTCCCAATCCATCCACTCACTGAGCACCTTACACGGTTCTCTGATGTTTAATACCAAGGAACAGTTGTCACCACAATGAAGCAATGCAGCAGAGGAATTCCTGTGCTACTCACTGCCTATAAGCAGCATGTGGCCTTTTACAGAAATAGAGACCTATCAGTGACTCAACCTTGATGTCTGATGAAGATATGTAAGGATAAAAGCTCTCTTGCATGCAGGTATGTGCTCGTTCTGAAACAGCAATGGGTGTTTGATGCCATTCCTCTCATTAATGAAACAGAGGAAGGTTGAAACGAAGAAGAAAAGTGGAGGTGATAGAATTCTAATATCCTAAGAACATGCTCACAAAGTTTACTTCCCATCCTTACACTTACGGACTCCACTTTTTAGAAACTTCTATATCTGTTTCATCCTAGATCTAAATAGGAACAGATAGCACAGTCAGATTAGGATCAGTCAAGGGTAATTTATTTGCAGGACTATCACAAAACTTAGAATGTAGGGGAACCAACCACCAGGGACAAGCGAAGCCCTGGAGTGTCAGAAGCACTAGTTCTCATCATCGTTAAGCCCAAGGGAAGACAGGTTTTAGAAACTAGAAGAGTGTTCCTTGCAGAAGCTACCATTTTGAGAGGACCCGTAATCTTCTTTTGAGAGACAGAGCCAGACAAAGGCAGGTGCCCAGGGATGGAACCAGAGAACTACTCATCCCTAATGGACCTTCTCCTTCCCAAAGCCCTCCTAGGGTTTCCCATTGGCCCAGCTAACCAGGAAGTCAGAGGGCATGGCACCCTAAGCAACTGATCCAACAGGGAGAGAGGTGGAGAGACTGCAGCACAGTCACGTGTGTCTGGAAGGGCCAGCAGGAGATATCCAGTACCCAAATAAGTACTCAAGAAATAATGTAAGTTATCACTGGAGACAAATCAGTTTTTTTTTAAATTGGTATATTAGCACCAACCAAGCAAAGATTAAATTTATGCAGGTACACATCTGCACACAATAAGTCAAAAACTTCAAATGCATAAAAAATAAATCTAACTAAAGATACAAAGAAAACTCTGCAAACAAACTATAAAAAGTTATTGAATAAAGACTCAAATAAATGGAGGGAAGTATCATGTTTATACTTCAAAAGAGTAGATTCTTTAAGATTAAATAGTGTATTGTCCATAGTTGCTCTATAGATCTGATGCTATCTTCATCAGAATCCAAGATTCCTGTATGAAAATGAAAAACCAATTCTCAAACTCATAAAGAATGCAAAAAAGCCAAAAATAGAAGGCAGTTTTTAAAAATGGAGAGAAGTTTCAGTACCCGATACAGATGGTTCTCACAAAGCCACATTAATGAAGATGGTATGGCAATGCTTCAAGGACAGACCGATAGAAGCTGGACCAAAACACCAGCCAGAAATAGAGCCAGTCAGATAAGGACACTTCATCTGTGTAGAGGTGACACTTCAGAGCACTGAATAATGGCAATCTTTTCAATAAATAGTGCTGCGTCGACGAAATTCATTTGGGCAAAATGAATTTTGACCCTTATTTTGTCACCTCCATAAAAAATCAATTCCATGAGGTTTTTAGATCTAAATGGAAAGCTTAAAAAAATAAAACTTCTAATTAACTCAAATGGATCAAGACCTAAATGTAAAATGTAAAGTTATAAAATGTCTAGAAGACAGGGGGAATATCTGCGTGACCTTGGGTTTTGTGATTCATTTTTCTGATACAACACTAAAAACTATTATAGAATTGAAAAATGAACTTTAATATGAAATAAAAATGGGTAAATTGAATTCAGTACAATTAAATCTTTTCATTTTATGAAGGACACTGAAAAAAATGAAGAGAAGCCATATAGTGGATTAAAATACTTAAAATCACGTACCTGATAAAGGAATTAATTACAGAATTGCAAAGAAATCTCAAAACTCAACAACAAACAGTCACACTTAAAGCATCCAAAAGATCTCAACAGAAACCTGATTGAAGAAGATATACATATGGTGAGCAAGCAGAGAAGAGACCTAATGTCAGTTATCGTGACAGAAATACAAACTAAAAGAAGGGGTGACATCCGTTCATATCTATTAGAACAACAAAAATGAACAGAATCAACAAGCTCTGGGGCAGGCAGAGAGACAGGACATCCCAGGCCTTCCTGTGAGCATGCACAATGGGACATGGCTTTGGAAAATAGTCTGGCGGTTTCTTATAAAGCTAACCATCGCTTTAGCCTGTGCCACAGTATTTCACTCACAGATGTTTACCCAAAGGTCTAAAAAGACATATTCACACAAAAGTTGCACGTGCATGAGTACAAAGTTTTATTTCCAATGGAAACTACCCAGAAGCCCACCAGTATGTGAATGAGGGTACACACTGGAAACTCCACACACTGGAGAAGCATTTAACAGTCAGAAGGAAGGGACCATGGAGTCCCATAACAATGTGGAGGCAACCTGAATGCATAGCACTAAAAATGAAGGAAGCCAGTTTGATATAATTGCATACTGTATGCTTTCATTTATTTCACATTCTAAAAAGATAAAGTTTTAAAGATAGAAAACAGATCAGTAGTTGCTATGGACATGAAGATGGGAGAGGGTTAAGTAAAGGATCAGGGACATTTTATGGCTATGAAATTATTTTGTATGACCAAGTAGGTAGTAGCACATACATGACACTATCTATTTATCAAAAGCCCAGAGAACTTCACAACACAAAGAGTAAATCTTACCATGTGAATGTTTAAAAAAAAAAAAAAACAAGAGGGCAGGAAATTTCAAGACAAAATGTGGACTATGGCAAAAGAATCTAAATATATTACAAATGTGTGAAATAACCTTTCCAAAGGGGGAGGTGCTAATCCAAGTTACTTTAGAAGCAAACGGAAATTGTTAGATCAGAGAGAAAAGAAACTGCACACAGTCATTGTATTCTAGTTGGTGAAGTTGTTTCTCTGAATGATTATCATAATATAAATATTATTTGATAGGCACGCAAATAGTAAAGAAGCTGATCAAACATGGTGTGCATTTAAGTATAAAACCTATCACAGTAAAAGACATATTGCCATGAATCCCCACAGAGCACTCTTCCTTCCCACCACCACCTGGTTTAAACACACTTATCCCATCATCCTTGCCACTTCTGAGGCAGTTTTGGAAATCCTCTATCATGTGCATCATTATGATGTGCTGCTCCCGAGTGCCATCCAATAGGAAGGGAGACTTATAAAAACACTGCAGTGCGTCCTCATCTACCTTATCCTTACCCGGCAGACCTAATACCATGTGGCTTCCGATCTCTACCCAAAGTGAAAATCAGCTCAGGACACTGAGACAGCCACAGCACTGCAACTGAAGACTCCTACAAAAGAAGACTCCCAGAACTGCTTCAGAAAAAGGTGAGAATGAATGACGGAAAGTGTATTAGCAGCAAAGGGAGACATTTTGAGGGGGGTTAATGGCAATGTGTTTTTTATTGTACTACATATGTACACTGTAGACATTCACCATATTTGTGGTCCTGCTTCTTATAGATATATGGATGTACATGCTTTTACTGCACAAATATGTATTTCTTAACTCTGAGAAGGCCTAGTAGCAGTGACAGCCCATTAGCAAGGATCATATTTAGTACCCAGAGCTCGGTTTGTAATACCACTTTCTGATAAGGGCACCAATGCTGCTTGGAAAAATGGCTGACTTGGGGAGGGATACGAAATGTGCCAAAAGATCCCAAAGCATCTTATTGTACCAGAAAGTAAAGATGTCACTTCTACAAGGAAAGGCCCATGTCAAAGGATACAAAAGCCAGTGGGAAAAAAATCCATGGGACAAACTTCAAACTACATGAGCAACAAAATAAATAAATGTGAAAATAAAGTAAATGTGCATTTATACGCACTAAGGTAAATAAATGATTGAGTAAAGAAATGAAGGAGAAGAGAAACCCCATTGAAAAGAGTTTTGAAAAACTGTGTACCTGCTATACCTTCAAGGAGGTGAGGCAGAACTTTCCACATCTTAGGAGTTCGGTATGAAAAGAATGAGGAGAGAGAAACATTGTTTTAGTGGGTAGATTAAAGGTAACATCGTCAGTGATTAATTGTGCTGATAGCATGTACCCTTCATACTGTATTTGGAAAAGACACTTCCCTTTCAAGATCTTCCTTCTCAAACCCCCAAACTCTGTTTTTTTTTGTTTATTTTTATCTTTATTGATACAAACATCAGAAAGACATCAGACAAATTCAAATTTAAAGAAATCCTACAAATCATTTGACTAGCAATCTTTGAAATGGTCAGCCATCGAAAACAGATTAACCTGAGACACTGTCCTTGGAAGCATCAAAGGAGACATGAGGACTAAGTATAATATGGTATATTGGATGGGAGATGAATAGAAAAAGTGTATTTGAAAAAAGTAAAAGCGTCCACCAAAATATAAATGTGAGTTAATAATAATGCTTTGATACTAGTTTGTTAGTTGTGACAAGTTTACCATATTAATGTGTAAAATTCACTGCAGCAAGACCTTAGGGGAGCGAGTATAGAAAACCTCCATGTTATTTTTGCAACTTACTTGGACATGGAAACTTATTTCCACACATGAATTAACTTAATTAAAAAGTAAAGTTTTTAAAAAGATAATATAAAGTATGTATGACCTTGAAATAGAAACATTTTCCTACCCATAACAGAGAAGAAAAGATTGGGACTACATTAAAATTAGGGATTTCTATTCATCAACTGACCCTTTAAGTGAGTAAAACAGGAAGTCATAAAGTGGGAAAAAGATGTTTTACACACACGCACATGCACACACGCACACACATTCCTGTAAATCAACAAAGGACAACACAACTGGAAAATAAAAACAAGACACTAAATCAACAAACATAAAAGTGTGTTCATTATAACTAGTTATAGAGGAAATACAATTTAAATTTGTTGACCAGAATGGCTAAAAATTTAAAAGACTGAAAATACCAAGAATACACTGCATTGAAATTGAATATTACTCTAGTGAATATATAAATTGATATAGCTATTTCTGAAAAAACTCCTAGGCAATATCTACTAGAACTAAAAACACACTAACAAAACTAAAATTTTTTAAAATGGAAATATTTTGTAAATTGCCTTTCCCAAAGGTGCCGGAGAAATAACACCATGCCCATGAACTTGCATGAGATTGAGCTACTTCTGACTATAATTCCAAATCCCTATTCCTTTGCCTCCAGTCAGGGAAGATTCTGACTGAGGTATAGTTTATACTCCCACCAGATCAAGCCACACTGTGGCTTTACAGAACCCACATTTGCCCCCAGAACTTTCCTCATCCTGCTTCTCTCACATCTTTGTTGGTACTAGGAGCATCATCTACTGAATCATGGGTACAAGAACTCCTGGCTCAGGCCTTGCTTCTAGGACATGTGACTCATCCCACTGCCCATAGTGGTAGGCTTCTAACTGTTCATCAGAGGAAAGAGACCAGTAAATCCTGTGTCTGGACAATGAGAAGCAAGATGCCACGAGAATGAACCAACCATCGCTGAACAACAAACCATTGTTCAACAATGCACAAACTATTGTTGTGTTGAACAAATACAACCCAAAGCTCAGGCTCACACTATTCAGGAAGGAAAGCAGGCACGATACACAGACACCACAGGATTACCTCATATGATTCTCCAAAAGCAGTAGTATTCACCTAAGGAACCAGAGGAAGAGCCTGTGTTCACTTCTACACAGTACAAGGACTATATGGAATTCCAGGAATTCTCCATCTCTGGATTTGGGGAGAATTTAGTTGGTCAGGCATTGAATTCAGGTAAAATTCCAGCCCAAGCTTAATAGAGAAAAGGAAACTTTAGAAATATATTATAAAATCGCTATTAGCAGATTTCCCACAGTGAACCCCCGAGGATTTAGCTCCCTTATCATGGCACCCCGCTTACTCTGCACCTCAACATTACTTGCTCAGAAGAGATTTCTTGTCCTTTGATACTGCAAGATCTACCTCAGCAGACAAGTCCAGCTTTCCAAATCACCTAACCCAAATCCAGATTAAATAAATCTCACACACCAGGGGGAAATCTGTGCTGGCAAGGAACGTTCTGGAAATAAGACTGGCTCTGTAAAGAAAATCGTGGGATAACCAAAAGGACAAAAAAAAAAAAAAAAGAAACATTTTGAGCCGTGTGGAAAAAAAAATGTCTCATTATCCCAAACCTACAAAATCTCATTCTACTTTGAAGGGAAAATGTCAGGTGCCTACTAGAGAGTATGAGTAGATGTGTGAGGTTTTTTTTTTCATACTTTTAAATCACTGCATTTCTATTTCAATATTATAATTAATATTAATCTCCATGCCTCTGTGCCCAATGCGACATTCCCCAGCTGAAGGAGCATGGCCTTTAGACTTGGACAGAGCAGGTTTGTTCCTAACTCCTTTTTTCCTGCTCTCAGTCCATAGGCACCTTACCCAGCTCCTGACTGACCAGTCACTGTCTCCTCAGAGACCTTTCTAGCACCTGACCTGCATGCTGGTCTGACAGGTGGTTTCCTTAGATGAGCCACAGGCATCCTGGAGTTAGCAAGGCAGTAGTGATAGAATGGAACAGAACTGTCCTCCAGAAGACTCGTGCTCACTGGTGGGATGTGGGCTCTTGAGGGTACTGAGCTCATTCAGAGAATCAATCTTTTAATGAGTTCACAGCTGAAAGAGCTGTTAGGAAGTGGGGCCTCACTAGGGAAAGAAGACCTCTGGAGGCATAACCTGGGAGGTAATGTCTTGTCCCTACCACTCTGCTTTTTCTCTCTTTCTTGGCTGCCAAGAGATGAACAGCTTTGATCCAGCTGCCCTCCAGCCACAACATTTATGCCTGGAGCCACCCCATCACAGCCTGAAACTTCTGAAACCCTGAGCCAACATAAAATTTTCTCTTCTCCTCTGATCCTTCCTTCTCCACTAATTTCTCCTCTTTTTTATTTCAGTGCACTGGATATTGAACCCAGGGCCTTTACATTGAGCTACATCCCCAGCACATTCCCTGTTTGTTGTTGTTGTTGTTGTTGTTATTTTGTTTTGTTTTGTTTTAAATTTTGAGACAAAGTCTTACTAAATTATAAAGCTGTCCAAGCTAGACTTGAACTTGTGATCCTCATGCCTCTGCTTCCCAGAGTTCTGTGACTACAAGTGTGTGTTCTGTAGGGAACAAGGGAAGGGAATGTAACTAGAACCTTTACAGTTAAGTTCTAGTCTCCTGTGAGTCTGAGAGCACAAGGCAAAATAGTAAATTAGCAGAAATGAGACTTAGAGAAGAAGCTGAGCTTGGGGGCCTGAACCATGCTACTCTGGGTAGCAAGATGGCAGATCCAAGTTTGCCATACCTTTTATTCGGTATATCTGGAGCAAGGAATATAATAGGTCACTCAGAGGGCAATAGTTTCCGGACATTAGGAGTAACAAATGTAACATGTCACTCAGAAGGCAGCATGTTTGTACATCCTAGAACAATGAAGAATTGCATAGATGAAGGTCCCAGTGTAGTTCTGCCCTGGAGCATCACAGCACCTGGGACCACTGGGGTCTTTGTTGTTCCCAGAGGTGAAGACAAGAGTCAAGTCCTCAGGTCCGCATATGTCATAGCTGGTCTTCAGCCAGGAAAGCTTGGCCCAGACAGATGGCAGGACACCAAGGACTCTCAGGTGCTGTGAAACTGTTTGGGTTTCACCATGGATGGTCCTAAATTGTGGAGTGGTATGATCTCATTTCATTTTTAAAAACATCCCACTACATGAGATTATAAGCAACCAAGAACGGGAGCCATGGGCTCTGTCAGGATTCTCTTATAGGCAGAAAGATGATGTTGATGTAAATTACAAAAAAAATAAAATTGACCCAGTTCTATTTCTTGTGATTATCTCCCTGAATGAGCTAAAGTCATCACACTACAGTGAGACTGGTATACTTATGTTTATAGCAAGACAACTTACAATAACTAAATTATAGAGCAAGTCTATATGTCAGTCAACATATGAGTTGATGAAGAAAGTGTAAGTTATATACACAATGCAGTACTACTCAGCCATAAGGAAGGATAAATTTGCTTTACTTATAAGAAAATAGGTATATCTTGAGATACAATACTAAGTGAACTAAATCAGTAAAATTTCAATATCACATGGCTTTTCTAATACAAGAGACACAAAATACAAATAATTTAAGGAGCAAAATAAATGAGAAATGTTGTGAAACAGGGATGTTGCCTCTGTGGAGATGCAAAGGGATCTGGGGAAAGAGAGAGAGGGAGGGTGCAGAGTCAGGCATATAAAGAATCAAGATGCACTATGTATATTACCAATTCTCCAAGATAAATGTCATTCCTATAGATTGTACAGATATACTAACAATTTTTTTATGTTTTAAAGTGTATGGATAAAAGTCAAAAGGATGGGCCGGAGATTTAGCTCAGTGGTTCTGGCACCTGCCTTGCAAGCAGAAGGTCCTGAGTTCGATCCTGGTAACCACATACAATGCTGGGCGTGGAGACTCACGCCCACCAGCAATCAATACCACATACCACAGTGCCAGGTATGGTGGCTCACACCTGTAATCCCAGCACTCGGGAGGCAGAAACAGGAGGATTGCTGAGTTCGAGGCTTGCCTGGACTACATAGTGAGCTCAGGGCCAGCCTGAACTACAAAGCGAGACCCCTGTCTCAAAAAAAAAAAAGATGACAGTGTAAATCAACGTGCACAGGGCCAAGGATTTAGTTCAGTGGGGTCCAGCATCTGCCTCAAAAGCTCAAGGCCTTGAATTGGATCCCCAGCACACCACATACCACAACGCCAGTCACTGTGGCTCATGCTTATAATCCCAGCACTCCAAAGGCAGAGAAGGACTGCTATAAGCTCAAGATTAGCCTGGACTACATAGTGAGCTCAAGGCCAGCCTGAACTCCAAACAAGCGAGACCTTGTTTAGCGAGACCTTGTTTGGAGCATTATAATGGAGACTGTATTCAAAAGAACTTTAGTCTAGAAGTACTACTGACTTACACAGCAAGCTTTGGGGGTAGCCTGGCCACAGGCACCTGGTCCTCTCAGATGACGGCAGAACTTTGTCTCCCTGGCTGGCTTCACTGAATGACATGCCTTTCAGCTCCATAGCACAGTGGCTGTGGATCATCCCATGCCTAAGTTTATGTATCAGCCATCTGAGAGGAAGGGAAGTTCTCCTTCTTCCAGAGGCCAAAGAGTAGGTACAAGTCACTGAACAGCCCTACTTGAGTAGCGTGTCTTCCATTCCACTTTCTACTACTCAAGGGAGAGGGCATGGTGCTTAGTTAGCTACCAGCAGTTGTGGACTTCATGAGAAATAGGTGATCTGTGATGCAGCCAACTGCAATCCCTCCTTAGCCTGGTTTCCCATTAGGAGGTATGTTTCTGTGTCCTTTCTCTTAAATCTGAAATTCTCCTGTTACTTGCAATGCAGTGGAAGTGAGGAGGCTTTCCACCCCTTGGGCAGAAATCTTCATGCAGGGAAAGTTGAGCTGGGCTACAAATGATGACAGACCGCATCGTGGAGAAGCCCAGGAAAAGCTGACCTTTTCAGCCTTTTGGTTGACGCCCATGCCACTGGAGAGAAGCCGGTTGGATGTTCTCGCACAGACCAAAATCCCAGCTAATTGGAACCACACAGTACCAATTACAGGATTTATCAGCCTACACTGATGCAAAATAAAAACATATATCTCCTTCTTTGAAAAAAAAATTGGAGTTAATTCTATTAAAAGGTAAAATGTACTCCCTTTTATCAGTGATCTCTTTCCGTGGCATTTTTAAAGTTTGTATTTAAAGTTACTCTAAGTAAACTGATTAAATTATTGGCCTGAATTTCATGCATTTCTATCTTGTGCAATTCTGGTTTTAAATACAAATATCAGAGCACTTAACTCATGTGGAAATCACCAAAATTTCACAATTCATATTTGTGATTCATCACTGGGAAGTGGATCCAGATGGCATAAAGGAGAACATGGAGGAAGAAGAATGGATCTCTGCAGGTACGGATCACACCGGAAGACCATGGGGCAGGAGCAAATGTCACAGGTATCTGGAGTTCCTGGGTTGGGCAAGATGAGTGCCATGTTCTTCCTTTTACATCCTGCTAGAGTGATGCCCATAGACTAGCTGAGGGTGGGGAAGGCAGACATTTTCGGTCCTGTAAAGTACATAGGTAGTTCCTAATGCAACTTCCGTACCAGGATGTATATCACCTGAATCAGGGTAGGGTTAGGGGTCTGTAGTCAGGAGGAATACAGAACAGAGACCTCATTAGGTCTTCTAGCTAGTCCTAACTAGAAAGAGTTAAAAACAAACTTTACTGGAGAAATTTCCCTAAACAACCTGTCAAGAAAGAGAGAAAAAACAGATAAAGGCACCAACTGTATTTGGAACTTGCACCAAGAGACCACAAAAAAATAACTGACAGGCAGGATACAGAGAAAAATTCAAGTATACAAATGATAAATCACCCACCAAGGGGGCTGACTACCTTTAAGGCAGTGTGACTCACACCTGTACACTAACATGTACACATATGTACATGTATGTGTTCACTCTAGAGTTACCATTCTATTCACTCCGGGGTGATTATAGAGTACAACAGACATCCACACACCCCTTACTAACTCTAAACTAACCATGAATAAGGTACCTCCTTGCCAACTAACTGCCCACTGCAAAGATAGCACCTTAAAAGGTAAGTCAAGGACAAGTAAACAAGCAGACAGAACAGACCTACTTGTAGAGCACAAGAAGAAACGTTAGTAGGAAGAAGTATCCAGAAGGCAATCAGGTTAGAGCAAATTCTGGCTGTGTGGGGGGGGGGGGCGCTACTCACCCCCTATAAAAGCAAGTAGGAACAAAGGGCCCCCAGATCTTCCATCTTTCTTTACTTTTGTCTCAGCAAAGAGAGAAAGTAACCAACACAGCAGCCAACTACCTAGAGAACAGAACTACTGCAGAACCCAGCCAATCCACAGAATCATCAACAGAAAACAAACTGCCAGGAACCATGTTAGACTACTAAACCTGGTGTTATTGCTTGTGTCTCAATGTTCCCCCAAAGACTCACACTGTCTCAGGTGGGGCCTTTCGGAGATGGCTGGTTCTAGAGTGTGTGTTGTTGGGGTCAAAGGTATGAGGATTAAAGGTGCGAGTGCTACCTACCCTAAGGCTGAGTGGCCTGGTTTAGGTATAAGGGACAAAACACAGGCTTATTGCTTATTGAGATGCCCCCCTCCATTGCACCCTGTCTTGCCAGCATTGCACGCATCCAGCCAACTGTGGATTCAACCCTCTACAAACCATGAGCCAAAGCAACCTTTCCTCCTTTAACTCTGAGTGTCAGGTATTTTGTCTTAGAGATGAGAAAAGTAGCTAAGGCACATTAGGTACAAATTACCTGGATCTAAATGAATTTCAGATGGTATACTGAGTATGGGTCAAAGGTCATTTGTAGTTTGAGTTGTCAGCCCTGGAGATCAGTAGGTGCTTTACCTGAGAACTTTCCTTCAAGAAAGTGCACTTCATAATCTTGACCTGCATCCAGATCCCACTGGATGAGGAGATTTCAGTCTTGGAGCTTCATCCTGATGCTGCAGTTAGATGGACCTCTGGGGACCTGGTGAGATCTTGAGGTTATGTGTGAGGTATGAATATTTAGAATAAGAGGATGAGGTATAGTGACTTATCAGCAAAACACTTAACCACCATTTCCCTTCCTTATCCATGTACACCACTCCTCCCATCCAGAGGGGGATCTGATGTCCTTTCCTCTTGACTCAGACCTGGCATTATGATGCATTTTAATCCACGGAAAATGGTGAAAGTGACATGTGTGACTTTGGAACTTGGTTTTAAGAAACCTGTGGCTTCCACTGTCTTACAGCAGTTCCAGGCATCCTAGGCTCTTAGATTTCCCTGAAGAATGCACCCCCCCAAGATAGCATGCTGCAGCCCAGCTGACCCACAAATAATGGAACATAATAAAATACTGCTTTGTTAAGCCTCAGAGTTTTGGAGTCATTTGATACACAGCAACTGATAACAAAACACCTTGTAGTAATCAGGACAAGACTCTGATTGACAAACTCTGTGAACACACAGATTAACAGAATTAGCAGTAGAAAATGGGAGTGTTGGTATTTCTATGGTCTGTACTTGGGCTGGGCCATGCATTTCTGAGCTCTTGCATAGTCCTTTAAGAGAAGACTGTCCCATATAGAAGAGAGGATGTACCCATCTCTTCCTACAGGGACGACTCAAAAATGCTTTCAGTTACTAGCTCCTGACTGAAATCCACATCTCCTCATTGAGCACCAGGTGAACTTCTCTGTCTATCAACCTGTAGACCCAACACATCCAGTATGCAATAATGGAGGAAAAACAGGAAAAGAGTAAGGCCCTTCCAATAAAGCACAAAGGGAAAACAGCAAATTTGCATGCAGCCTTCCTAGGGAAGGCATAGTCAGGATCAACAGCTTGGGTGGGTCAGGGCGTTTCCTGCTCAGTCTATTGGCCCACATGTTTGGCTCACTGAAAGCTTCCTTTGGTGTTTATTTTACCAGTTAGAATCATGTACGGGGAAGGACTCCCTTCCTGGTGGGCTGCTTCAGCAAGCTGTTTCCTGTTGTTTCAGCGGCCTGGGCAGTTGTTCAACTGGCGTCCAGCACTTATCAGGACTCAAGTTCTGGAATCTCAGCCGTCTGCTGATTGATTAGTTTTTAAGAAACACTTCTAGCTGGTAAGGAAAGATAAGAGCTCTGAGTGCCAGAGTCTGGGACTCTGGACACACCGTGGAGGTTTTTGTTGCTTATTAATGGTTCTCAAAACTCTGTCTATTCCTGAATCCCTCGGTTCTCTGGGGGGCTTTTCTGAGGCAAAGTTGATCTGTCTCCTGAGCCAGGCTCTGGGATATATATCACACTGCACAAAGCAGGCGTTTCTGGAGGAATATCACAGAGAGGTCAGCTTCCTCAATTGTCTAACTCCTTCGTACTTCCTGTTGCATTTCCCAGCTGAAACAGCTTTACTGACTTTTGCAAATTCATAAGCTACATAAATCTGATTTTCAGAGGCCCTGAACAGCTGCCAAGAGGCAGGAAAAATACCTATCATTCCTTTCCATTTTGGGAACAAAATACCTATCATTCCTCTCCATCTTTCAAAAGCCTGCCCTGGAGTGAAGGTTGTCCCCTACCGCAGTTTTGAAGGCTATAAGAGGAAGACACCAGTTGCTCATCCTGATGGCTGCTTCCAAGTCCTCAGAGTGCCATTCACAGAAATTCCAGGCCTGAACTGTGACGTCCACATTGTCACCATTTACCTGCTGCCCACTGATACTGCAGAGGAGGAACTTCCTGCCTCAAGTCTGAGTGAAGCAGAGTTAAGCTTGGTTGGGTCTCTGTTTAAAAGGCACAATCCACAATCAGGGAGGACCAGTCTCCCAGGAAACTGGGATCTGAGAGCAAAACAAACACACAAACACGATGCCTAGTGTTTCTGTTACAGAAATGCCTTTACATTTTCTCCTGAAGTAACCCTGAGACTCATACAAGTGAAAGAGAAATAGTCTACCAGTGAGGCTTCCAGGCTATCCCATGGCCAGGGGTTTCCGTGGGGCCTGGGAACTGGCCAAGGGGCGGGCTCACCGTGGGCTCACTTACACGGGCTTCCCAGTGGCCTTTCATCCTGTGGTTTTGGATTGCAGATGTCTGGCCTTGTTGCTGAAACCTTCCCTCCGCACAGGCACCACTGCGTCCCAGATTCTAAGGCCCTGATGCACGGTACTTCCAAGACTCTGAGAGTCCTGGGGCAATAGCTTCTCATCCTTAATTCAGCAAGAGTACTCGGGCTGGGCTGGGGCTGCAGACTGTCTTGGTGATGGCCCCTGATGAACCCAAGTCCCTGTTTCAATTTGAAACCTCCATCCCAGAATCAAATGTGCCCTTTGCTGGTTTCTCTTCTTTTACATTCAGTTCTTGCTGAGCTCTGCCTCAGACCCCAAGGAAATAGATCTCACAGAGCCTCTCTGCTGGGCCTGCCTTCTCACCTCTGCTCTGACTCGATTATAAGACTTTTAGCCCAAAGGAAACTATTGCCTGTGGTTGTTTCTAGTCCCAAGGACTACATGGTGGAGGCTGTCTTTTCTTATTCAGGGCCTAAAAAGAGCCAAAGTCAACAGAAGTGTCAGTTCCCTGTCCCCTGCCAGGATGAGGTCAGTGTAGGCAACAAGTCTATCCTCAGAAGCGCCTCCAAGTTCAAAATCCCCGAGGGAAGCTATCGACAGAAATTCTTCTTTCTTATGATTAAATTTTGCTCATTTTATTTAGTAACATCACATGCTTAATGCTAGAAATATGAAAAATACACATTTGTCAAGAAGAAAATTAGATCAATTATATCTCAGAGTTAGTTGCTCTTTGCATTTCAGTGGGTTCCTGGCTCAGAGTGACTTGGAAATTAAATAGATTTGTGGGGAGGAAGTCAAGAGGAAACCTGTGCCCACGTGGGGGGAGGAACTGTGGCCCATCGTGATGTTCTGCCTTCTGTCCGACGTGTTTTGGGTTAGGTCTGCTCCCAGGCCAGCGGAGCCTGCACGCCCTACTTGTGCTCAGGAGAACCACTCCAGCCGTGGTGTAGCGGCCTTCTCCTGCAGCGTGGCTGGCTGACGAGCTCAGGCAGGAGGAGGAAGAGGACTTGGTGGGGGGAGCTCATTTACCACGCAGCCTTTGCAGGAGTTGCCCAGGTTTGAAAGACAGTGTGTGTAAAGGCAGTGTGCTCTTCGTAGTTATTAACTACTGCAAGACATCGACACGAGCCTGGCCTTAGGGTTAAAATTGGAGCAAGACTTACCAATGCGTGCACTTGTGTTTATCTTTGGGCCCAATGTGTTTCTTATTTAAAAGCAAGTATTTGCCAGCCAGGTTATGAGCTGGCTTTGAGGACAGGCCGTGGTGTAGGGGCAGAAAAAGGACTTCGGATACAGAGGAAAGTTTCTGCCAACCCAAGCTCCTACAAGAAAGGTGGTAAGAGAGGAGCGGAGGGTGTGGAATGACGACGCTGGTGTTAAATGCATGGCACATGTGACACTGTCATTGTCCCAAAGGCCTAGGTGAAGAGTTTGTCTCCACTGTGCCCCTTTCCGAGCCAGGGTAGGCTCCTCACAGCACCACAAAAGGAGCTCTTTTGGCCCAGGCTGCATAGCAGATATCCCCACCTCTTCCGTCAGTGGTACCTCTTCTCACAAAAACCTCCCTCCCTCCTCCCTCCTTCCCTCCCTCCCTCCCTTCCATCCATTCATTCATCTAGGTTGCTTTTTTGTTTTGTTTTTGAGACAGGGTCTTGCTTTGTAGTTCAGGTTGGCCCTGAGTTCACTATGTAGCCCAGGCAAGCCTCCAGCTCAGCAATCCTCCTGCCTCTGCCTCCCAAATGCTGGAATGACAGGTGTGAGTCACCACGCCCAGTATTGTTGTATGTGGTTACCTGATCGAACCAGGGACCTGTGCTTGTGAGGGAGGCGGCGGAACCACTGAGCAAATCTCCAGCCCCGTCCAGGTTTCTTTTAGGACAACTGTGTCCCTGGCATAGCACATGAGTCCCAAGGAAAAGGATTTTTTCCTAGCGGACAGAGACTGGGTGGGAGAACAAATCAGTGAAGATGATATATTATATTATATTAATTATATTATATTATATTAATTACATTAGACCATATTATACCATGTTGTGTTGTGTGGTGTGTGGTATTGTGTTACTCTGTACCAGATTTCTTTATTCACCCATCCAACATCAATATATGGACTGTTCCTCTAATCATCAAGGATGTACCACTAGATACCACACAGTTCTCAACTTAACCAACATTCCATGTTAATGGAATATACTAAAAGTGCCTTGCATATGTGAAATCATCTAATTAACAAAAAAAGTGCAATGATTTTCAGTTGCTTCTGGTTTACCTATGAGAAAACAGAGATAAAAAGAGGCTAAGACCACACAGCAGAGTAGTGGCAGAGCCTGAAGTGAATCCAATCATCTGAGGGCTAAGTACAGGATCCCCTTGGGAAAGCAGGAATTTGAGGTCTGGATGACGAATAGTTGGATTTCAGAGACTGTCTCTGGAGAGCTCTTTTCAGAATCGATCTGCTATAGATCTAAAATGTCTCCCAGAATTCTCATGTGTTCAGCATTTTGGAAGGTGATTGGATTATGGGACCACTATCCTCGTGAGTGGGTTAAGCCATAGGTGGGTTCAGAGAAGCATGCACTGTGAATGGTATCATTTTCCTAAATTCTTTCACAGTGGGTTCATTATTAGTGACAGGAATGCTGTTAATTTTGCACAGTGATGCTCTGTTCAGTTTTTAATTCTAGGGTTCTTTTGGTGAAATTTCTGAAGCCTATTTCATGAAGTCTGTCATGTTCACATAATGATAATTTTTCTTCCATTCCTATACACACGTTTCATTTTTTCTCTTGTCTGATTGGCTAATATTTGCATACTATGTTGAACAAGAAAGGTGATACTTGATGTCCATATCTGATTTAAGAGGAAAAACTTTTCATTTTTACACATTTACTATGATGCTGGCAGTAGATTTATCATAAATGGCTTTTAACAGATTGACAAAGATCCGTCTGTAATTATTTTTTTAAAATGAATGAGTGGTCAGTTTTGTTAAAGGCTTTTTCTGAGTCTAGTAATAAGGTAATGCCATTTTTGTCATTTCAGTGTATATGATATCTTACAATTATTAATTTGCATATGTTGAAGTATCCCTAGGATGAAGCCTACTTGGTTATGATGCTGATCTTTTTGTTAATTTCTTGCATTCTTTTTGCCAATGTCTTGTTAAGGATTTTTATACCTATGTTCATTAAAGACATTAGTCTGTAGTTCTCTTTTTTGGATAGATTCTGATTTGGGAATTAGGATAATGCTAGATGCAAGGAATGACTGGGAGTATTATTTCCCTTTCCATTTCATTGAAGGATATGAGGAATATTGACATTAGATCTTCTCTGCAGTTTTTGTAGAATTCAGCAATGAATCCTTTGGGACTTTCTTAGTTGATAGGTTTTTTTAATATTACAGCTTTGATTTCACTGCCTGTTATTAGAGTGTTTTATATATATATATATATATATATATATATATATATACACACACACACACACACATACATGCATATATATGTATATATATATTTTTTTTGGTTCAGTTGTGGTAATTCATATTTCTAGGAATCTCCATTTTGTCTAAGTTCTTCAATTTATTATAGAATACATTTCCAAAATAGTTACTAGTAATGTTGTGGATATTGACAGTGCTTACTATAATTTCACTTTTTTTCTTAATTGTCTTGATTCTGGTCTTGCATTTTTTTGTTTGTTTGTTTTGCTTTTGAGACAGGGTCTCGCTTTGCAGTTCAGGCTGGCCCTGAGCTTACTATGTAGCCCACACAAGCCTCCAACTCAACAATCCTCCTGCCTTTGTCTCCCAAGTGCTGGAATTACAGGCTTGAGCTGCCACGCTGGGCTGATCTTCCATTCTTGTTAAGATTGGCTAACATTTGGTTTATTTTATTTACTCATTAAAAATAGCTTTTCAAGGGCCGGAGATTTAGCTCAGTGGTTCCGGTGTCTGCCTCGCAAGCGCAAGGTCCTGAGTTCGATCCCGGTAACCACATAGAATGCTGGGCGTGGTGACTCAGGCCCACCAGCCATCAATACCACATACCACAGTGCTGGGCGTGGTGGCTCACGCCTGTAATCCCAGCACTTGGGTGGCAGAGACAGGAGGATTGCTGAGTTCGCGGCGGCTTGCCTGGGCTACATAGTGAGCTCAGGGCCAGCCTGAACTACAAAGCGAGACCCTGTCTCCAAAAAAAAAATAGCTTTTCAATTCATTTATTCTCTTTACATTTTTGTTTATTCTTGATTTCATTAATTTCTGCTCCAAACTTTATATTTCCTTGTAGTAGTTTTCGACTTGGGTTGTTCTTATTTTTCTAGGAAATTGGGGTACATCATTAGATTATTTATTTGATATTACTCTGTTTTCCTGACATGAACATTCACACTTGTGAATGTCTCTTAAGACTGCTTTCATTATGTTTAATGGGTTCTGGTATGTTTTACTGGCATTACATTTGATTCCATGAAATGTACAATTTCTTCCTTGATTTCTTCTGTGACCCATAGATTACTCAAGAGTGTATGGTTTAATTTCCATGTATTTGCATAATTTCAGTGGCTTCTTTTGCTATTGATTTCTAGTTTCATTGCTCTATAACCAGCTAATATGCATGGGGTAATTTCAATGACTTGCATTTACCTAAGCATTTTTATTCATTAGCATATGATCTATTTTAGAGAAAGGTTTGTGTGCTACTGAGAATGTGTATTCTGTTGTTGTTTGGGAGACGCTCTATAGGTATCTATTAAATCCATTTGTTTGAAGGTTTGTTTTAACTCAGATTTCTTTGTTAATATTTTCTTCTAGTTGATTTGTTTTGGGACTGTGGGATATCGTGGTTCCCCATGGTAATTGTGATTTTTATTTGATCTGTTCTGTCCAGTAGTGTTTTATGCAGTTGTATATATCAATGCAGACATGTTTTCAGTTGTTATCTCTTCTTGTTTACTTGTTTCTTTTACTTACATGTAGTGACCTTGTCTGTCTCTTTTGATCAGTTTTGGCTTGAAGTCCACTTTGTCTGAAAACAGCATGGCTGCTCATAATTAGCTTGGGCTTCACATTGTATGGAATATTGTTTTCTATCCTTTGATTTTTAGACTATAAATTTCTTCTTGTGTTAACTGTGTTCCTTTGTAGAACATACCATTGATTTTTTTCTTGATTCATTCTGTCAGTCTATCTCCTTTGATTAGGAAACAGACCATTCACATTAAGAATTATTTCTAAAAATACTGATTTATTCCTGTCATTGCATTATTTTCCTATTACTGATTTCCTTCTTTTTCTACTTCTCCTTAACTGCTCACCCTGCCTGGTGTGTTCATTCTATTAGACCCTTAGGCACTGTTGGCTTCATTGTCTTTTTTCATGGATATCTTTGAGAATATTTTAGAGTTGGTGTTCATGAATTTCTTAAGGTGTTTTTTCTCATGGAAATACCTTCTTCTCTTTCACTTTTGAAAGTTTTGAAGGATAGATCAGGCTGGGTTGAAAGTCCTTTTCTCTTGGAGTGTGAAGCATTTTAAGTTTTTCTGTTCTTTAAAGTTGAGAATTCTGCTATAATTCCTTTGCAAGTGATTCATTAATTTTCTCTGATAGCTTTTAAGATTTGGTCCTTGTGTTGGACATCTGAGATTTTGACTGTCATATATTGTGGAGAGGTTCCTTTTTGGATTGCAGTTACTTGAGGTACTATATGCATTAATTATCTGTAGTTAAAATCTTCCCAATATTTGTAAAGTTTTCTGCTGTTATTTTTGCACTGGTTTCTTCTCCATTTCTAGCATCTTTTGAAAGACTCATTGTTTCAGTAACCCATGCTTGTTTTGCAGCTTACAATAATTGTTGACTTTCCTTGAGGTAGTGTTGCTGTGACTCCCAGGAACTGTCTGGGGCTTTCCTTCTCTTCCGGTGTGTCGGCCTCAGCCATGATCAGGCTGGTCAGTTGGTTGGTGTATCAAGAGGAAATAAATCACAGACAAGACTTAGAATTGGTGGAGAGTTGCAGCCTGAGGTTGTAATTCATGAACACAGGGTTGGCCAGGGACAAATGCCATGCAGATTCATGCTCTGTCCTTGGTGTGTGGGGACAGATTTCATTTTAGGATGCATTATGTTTGGAACAGAGAGTGCCCATGGCCTTGCTGTGGTCTATAGCTATAAAACCTTCAGTACACACACACACACACACACACACACACACACACACACACACACACACTCCCAGAGGAAAACCTTTCTCCTGCACACAGCTATTCTCCCTTTTACCATTTTGTTTTCCCTGCACAGTATTCCTGCTGCTCCACCCCTGCCTACCTTCACTAGGCAAAAACCATCTTGATGTTTCCAACTCAGTGGGCGGCAACCTCTGCAGGGGGCCTTGCTGACCTTTCCCTTCACTCCCTCTCCATGTGTGGCGAGGACCCCCTCATGGGCTCCCTCAAGGCAGGTTGGGCCCCTTCCGGCTCCAGAGTACCCACAAGTCTTGGGCACTTGGATCATCTGTGCTTGCATAACGAAGGAGACAGCATCAGGAAGAGCAGGATCAGGGGCACGCCCGGGGCACAGAATAGTTTGGACAAAATAATAAGGAGCTACAGTTTTGCCAAGTGAAGCCAGGGACTAGAGCAATGAATGCCCTTTGGCTTGGCGCAGTCTGTCGGACGAGGATCAGAGGAAGTGACACTGTTCCCTTCACAAGGAGGAAAGAAAAGCCTGGAAGGCAGCATGCGCTTCCTTAGGGGTGACCGACACGGTGAGCAAAGGTGACAGGTGCAGCAACCTCTACTCCAGGGCAGCACAGGCCCTGAGCACCAGAGGGTAGAGTCACTCCTATGGACAGAAGCACTCCATGGGCCCCAGGGGAGGATGAGTTCAGTGCAGTGGGAAGGAGGATCCTAACCTTAGGAGGGCCAGGCCTCAGACCAAGGGCCCCCAAGGCAGGACTCCTGCAGACTGAGGGGTGGTACACAGCGCTCAGAGAGGCACCAGGCTGTTGGAGAGTCAGATGGGACTGTGATTACTTTCTCTCAAGCATCTTCACGGAGTAGGCAGTTTTATGGGACCAGCCCCATACTTGGCCTATTCCTTGAACTGGTGCTTAACCTCATTAGACTTCACTACTTTTCCCCATTCTGTATCTGAGGCTTAGAAAGGTTAAGTCCTTTGTCACTGAGTGAACAGTAAAACTGGAGTTCAAGCGGGGGTCTGGCTCACTCACCTTGGCTGTATTTCACCTTTATGAGTGTCCACTTTCTGATCAAGGAAATAAAGACATGCTTCACATACAGACCTCAACAGAGATAGAGTGAGGAGAGGACCAGGATAGAGAAGAGAAACCCACAACACTACTTTGCTAGCCGAATACTGTCAGACGAGTACCTATTTTCTGTCGTCCTCAGAACAAGGGAAACAGGAGACATAAATGTGGCCCTTCTTATTAGAGTTCTAAAATTAAGAGAGGTGACTCACACAATCCACGGAGTGCACCATCAGGGCAGGGCTCAGAGAGGGTCTGTTACAACTGTGGCTACTGTAACTGCTACAAATGCTTATGCTTCTATAAATGCTACTGCTGCTCACTGCACAAGTCCTGATGCTTCTGTCGCTGCTTTGAATATTGTTACTTTTTTTTTTTTTTTTTTTGCTTTTTGGAGACAGGGTCTCGCTTTGTAGATCAGGCTGGCCCTGAGCTCACTATGGTGCCCAGGCAAGCCGCCGCGAACTCAGCAATCCTCCCGTCTCTGCCTCCCGAGTGCTGGGATTACAGGCGTGAGCCACCACGCCCAGCATTATATGTGGTAACCGGGGATCGAACTCAGGTCCTTTCGCTTGCGAGGCAGGCGCCGGAACCACTGAGCTAACCCTCCGGCCCT